>JANHFN010004165.1:13288-26959 GCA_032468175.1 Toxicocalamus goodenoughensis
AGTTGAAGTCCATCCATCTTCCAGTGGCCAAGTTTGAGAAACACTAACAAGTTCATTAATGAAAATTATAGTGATTACATCTTTTTTTCTTTGGTCCTCAAACAGAATTCCTGATGTTCTTATTTTCTTGAAACTTTTGAGCCCCAGTAAAACATTCTACAGGTGGTCCTTGTCTTACGACCACAATGGAGGCCAAAATTTTCTGTTGCTAAGCGAGGCGGTTGTTAAGTGAGTTTTGCCCCGTTGTTACAACCTTTCCTGCCACAGTTGTTAAGGGAATCTGGCTTCCCCATTAACTTTGTCAGGAGGTCGCAAAAGGGGATCACATAATTCCAGGCAACCGTCATAAATGTGAACCAGTTGCTGAATCTTGATCACGTGACCAGGGGGACTGCTATAAGGGTCGTAAGTGTGAAAAATGGCCGTAAGTCACTTTTTTTCAGTGCTCTTGTCATTTTGAACAGTCACTAAACGAACTGTTGCAAGTGGAGGATTACCTGTATTAAGGAGTTGAAATAGATGACCTCTAAGAACCCTTTCCCCTTGTAAATTCAGTGATTCTACTCCTGCGTGGAAGGTCAGCTGAAGTCTCTTTAGAATCATAAGAGTTGGAATTTAGCATTCTTCACTGTGGCCCTGGCGGGGGGAATTCTGGGCGTTGAAGTCCACTTTTCAAATGGCCAAGGTGGAGAAATTATGAATTTCCACCGGAATTCTGGAACTTGAAATCCACATCTCTTCTAGCACCGAAGTGGAGAAATTTTTGAGATTCTAAGGCAAGGGTGCCCAAATTTGACAACTTTTAAGACTTGTGGACTTCAACTCCCAGAATTCTGGAGTTGAAGTCCACAAGTCTTAAGGATGCTAAGTTTGGAGACCTCTGTTCCAAAGAAATCTGGGCATTGAAATCCACATTTCTTAAAATGGCCAAAGTGGAAAAACTAAGAATTTCCAGGGAGTTGAATTCCAACCGTCTTTCATCCCCAACATGAAGAAAATCATGAGATTCCAGGGGAATTCTGGGGAGTGAAATCCACATCTCTTCCAGCACTAAAATGGAGAAAATAAGAATTGGCAGGGGAACTCTGGGAGTTGAAGTCTATGCATCTTCAAGGTTGCCAAAATGCAGAAATTACTAAATCCCGGAGGAATTCTGGGCGTTGAAGTCCACTTTTCAGATGGCCAAGGTGGAGAAATTACTAATTTCCAGGGCAATCCTGGAACTTGAAATCCACATCTCTTCAAGTACCAAAGTGGAGAATTTATGAGATTCCAGGGAAAACTGGGAGTTGAAATCCACATTTCTTAAAATGGCCAAAGTGGAAAAACTATGAATTTCCAGGGAGTTGAACTGCAACCATCTTCCATCCCCAACATGAAGAAAATCATGAGATTCCAGGGGAATTCTGGGAAATGAAGCCCACTCATCTTCCAGCACCAAAGTGGAGAAATGATAAATTTGCAGGGGAACTCTTGGAAGTCTATGCACTTCAAGGTTGCCAAGGTGGAGAAATGATCAAACTTCTAGAGAGTTAGGAAACTTATTTCTTGGCTCACTTTTTAAGAGCCAAGAATTCAGCCGTTCGGTCTTTTTAAAAGGTTTCTCCACGCTTAATCAAACTGTAGACAACAACAAAGAATCCAAGGCCAGGAAAAACAAAATCTCTAAATTGGTTTCAAATGCTACCTAAATACAGATGATACAAGGTCTCCTCTCACCTGTTATAATTTCTCTCATTTCCACCCTGGGAGACAATTATAATTTGGAGACTGTTTTGGATGGCCTCCAAGGACGGCTTGTGTGTGTATGTGGGGGGAAATAGAAGCCAGGTGAGATACCGTTTTTAAAAAAAGAACTGAAAATGACAGGGATGTCTAGATAGGTCTGGATAGGCCCACTCTCTTAATTGTTACCTTCAGCAAACTAGAGTGATTCGGGGTTACTACAGGTAGTCCTCCACTTACGACCACAATTGAGCCTCAAATTTCTCCTGTTAAAATGAGTTTTGCCCCATTTCTTGCCACAGTTTAAAAATAAATAAATCACCGTGGTTGTTAAGTGAGGAATATGATCGTTAAGTGAATCTGGCTTCCCCATTGGCTTGTCAGGAGGTCGCAAAAGGGGATCATGTGACCCCTGGGCTGTCATAAAGAGGAATCGGTTGCCAAGCGTGTGAATTTTGATTGTGTGACTGTGAGGTTGCTGCAAACGGCTGTGCAAAAAATCGTTAAGTCACTTTCTTTGATGCCGTGGTTGCTTGGAATGGACACTAATACGAACGGTTGTAAGTTGGGGACTATCTGATGTCCAAAATCTCTTTGGCCAGGGGTGACATTGAGGGAGGGAGAAAAATGATGTATAGCACATCGGAGCATCCAAACAGCTGAGATGGTGGCGTCAACTGTGGTGGCCATCTTGACTTTTTTGCCCCCTTTTTTAATAACAGAGGAGTGCGAAGAACAAGCTACGGTCCTGTTTCAAAACCGACTGGGTAAAATTGCCTTTTTAGTTTATAGTTTCAAAGTTTTGAGTTTCAGTGAATTGGGAAGCTCAATCGTTGGACAGCGTGATTTTAAGTGCTCAAATATGGAGAAGGGATAAAGGAAACCTCTAATATGAAACTTTTTGCTTAAAAGCAAGTGCACAATATGGGGGTCCAAATAACTTCTCTGTTTCAAATCCTTTAAGTTTAAACTTTTCAGTTTCAATTCCTTAAAACTGCTACCAACGAGCAGAGAATGTTTGCAGCTCAAGGTTGAACGGTGGGGTTCTTGGTTGCTCTCCGAGCTTGGTTTTCTTGCAGACGTTTCATGACCCAAGTAGGTAACCTCATCAGGGCTAGAAGGAGGTAAGGTTTGTGGAGGAGGAGGAGGAGGAGGAGGAAGATTATGGGGTCCATGGTGATCTCTGAGCTTGGCTGTTTTCTTGCATGACCCAACTAAGAAACATCACTGGTGATAGACGACTTTGGGGTATGTTCTCCCCACTCCCTTCTAATGCTGATGATGTTACCTAGTTGGGTCATGAAACGTCTGCAAGGAAACAGCACAGCTAAGGGAGCACCAAGGAGCCCAACAGTCTTCTTTTTCCTTTTCCTTCTCCTCAACTCTGCAAAAACCACTCCCTTCTAGCCCTGATGATGTTACTTAGCTGGGTAATGAAACGTCTGCAAGAAAACAACCCTGGTCAGAGAGCACCAAGGACCCCTTAAGATTAAGTTACTAGTCTCCGAGTTGCTTTGACTTCTACGGATCATTATATCCTAACAGACTGTCTACTCACTAAGCACTTGTGCCTTTAGGGCATTGGAGATCTGCCTTGTCTCACATTCTCTATTCCGGATTTGGCACAATTTATATACGAGTCGGTCTGCACTGGATGGGTGAAGTTCTCATCCAGGAATTGAAGGAACGCCGGAGAGAGACTAAAATTCACCCCTGGAAGTCCCTACAAATTCCCCTTAATGCTCCAGTAATCTTATATTTTTGTTGCTTTCCCATTTTCTTCTCCTCACCACGTCCAAGGCCCAAAAAAACAGCGGCGATTGCACAGACCCTCAATTGCATTTTAGGCTTCACTGCTGCTTCGTTCGCAGTCTTGCTTCTCTCCCGATTTTCTGGGGCAGCAGCGCATAACACACAACAGTTCTTTGAGGAGGGGGTGTTAATATTTCTTTCTTTGGGGTGGGAAGGGGCCCTCCTTGATGTTCTTAAAAAAAACAAAAAGCCACCTGCAAATTAAGTGCTGATAACCTTTCCACGCCTCTTCATCCCCCTTCTGGCAAACAGTGAACAGTTGGCATTTAAAAAAAAAATACACACACAAAATATAAATACTGTACAAAGTAGAAGGTTGGGTTGGGTTGGGTTGGGTGGTCCTGTAAACTTCTCCTCCCCCCCTTCCTTTCTTCTCTGGGATGCCATGGTGAGGGGAAACGCTGTGGGGAGGATCCGGAGGGTCTTTGAAAGGATGGATTGCAATTATCCTGGTTTTTCTCAACTCCGGGCAATTTTAAAAGACGGGCGGACTTCAACTCCCAGAATTCCCTAGGGGTCTACAACCTTAAACACTCAAAAGAGCCATTTGGACCAGTGGTGGGATTCAAAAATGTTCACTACCGGTTCTATGGGTGTGGCATGGCGGGTGTGGCAGGGGAAGGTTACTGCAAAATCCCCATTCCTTCCCCACCCCACTAACCTGCTTTCCAGCTCCTTTCTCCTTTTTCAGGACAACCAAAGAAGACCCAGCCAATCAGCTAGGACTCGGGAGGTGGAGAATCGATGTGGGCGGGGCCAGTCAGAGACGGGATTTTCCGGTTCTCCGAACTACTCAACATTTCCACTACCAGTTCTCCAGAACTGGTCCGAATTGGCTGAATCCCACCTCTGATTTGGACCCGTTTCCCACAGAAAAGAAAACATCGGGAGCCTCAAAACCTGGGTGGGCGTGGCCAACTCAAAGCCACTCCCATCCAGTCACATGACTGACTCTGACCCGCCAGCCATGCCAACCCAGGTTTTATGGTTCCCGGTATTTTGGGGAGGGCGAGGGAGGGCGGGGCCAGCCAGGGGTGATATCACCCAATAGGGAGCCACAGCAGAGGGCCCAAAAGAGCCGCGGGTGGCCGACACCTGTGGCCTAGCCAGTGTGTGAGTGTGTGTGTGTGAACTTGAATCCAGAAGTTGTGGGTGCTCCAACACTGGAGGTTTTTAAGAAGAGACTAGACAACCGTTTGTGCCTGAAGTTGTATAGGCAGTCCTCGATGTTACGACCACAACGGAGCCCAAAAATTCTGTTGTTAAGTGAGGTTGGCTCCATTTTGCGACCTTTTTTTGTTTTTGTTTTGCCCTCAGCTGTTTGGTAAGGGGATTTGGCTTCCCTGCTGACTCTTGTCAGAAGGTCACAAAAGGGGATCACGGCGACCGTCATAAATATGAATTTTGACCACAGGATTATAGGGAGGTGGCAAAGGTCGTGACGGTGAAAAATGGTCGAAAGTCACTTTTTTTTCAGTGCTGTTGTAACTCTGAACCATCACTAAATGAACTGTGGCAAGCCGAGGACTCTCTGTATAGGATTTCCCGCCTGAGCAGGGAGCGGGGGTTGGACTAGAAGACCTCCAAGGACCCTTCCAACTCTGTTATTCTGACCTCCACTCCCAGAATTCCCCAGGTGGCCAGGGAATTAATTCTGGGAGTTGAAGTCCACCCGTTTTAAAATCGCCCAGGTTGAGAAAAACTGTTCCAAACCCTGGTTAACCTTCTCCTCACAATTTCTTTGTCCCAACCAGCCCTTTATAAACAATCACACACACATATACACACACACACAGAGCTACTCTGGAATGACTCCATTACAACAGGCCGTAACCTCCTGTACACACCTCACTGTACACACTGTTGCCGTAGAGCAGAGGTCTCCAAACTTGGCCACTTTAAGACATGTGGACTTCAACTCCCAGAATTCTCCCCAGCCAACATCGTTTACTCTCTTGTAATCCCTTCTTCTGCAATCTCTCTCCACTTTAGGAGGTTAAGAGGAAAAAGAAACAGACACGGCTGGCTGGGGAATTCTGGCAGTTGGAAGTCCACAAGTCTTAAAGTGGCCACGTTTTGGGGGACCTATGCCGTACAGCGAGGACATTTTTCGTCATCATGATTCGGACCATCTCTGGACGAGACGAGGAAAATGGCCATTAAGCTCCCAATGCAGTTTCCATCCTGAGGCCCCAAACCGCTTCTTTTTGTCTCTGATCAACAATAAATAAAGATTATTTATACATACACTTGAGAAAGAAAAAAAAAATTAGACACACTCGCACCCCCGTGCAAACGAAAGGGCGACCCTTGAGTTATCAGTATGCTGGCGGTGAGGAAAAGGACTCCGCGGGTCGCGTTAAAATGGAGTGATCGGAAGATCCTGGGCGTGCGAAGTGTCGGGAGGTGAAGGGTAAATTTGGAAGGGGGAGGTTGAACCTCCTTTTTGACAAGCCACGTGGGCAAATCGAACTCTGGAGGGAGAACAGATTTCTGGATGTTGTCTACATCTCCTGAGATCGCTTCACCGGCACAAGATATCCAATCCCTCGGTGGGTCGAGCCGGGGACAATCTCACCAAAATCGCTTCCACCAAACGGATTTTTCCCTTTGTAAACGGGGTCCATCTTGGCCTCTCGGGGCCTTTCCACGGGGGCCTCTGCGTAGGTGTGGCCCTCTTGGGCCCTCCTCTAGCCTCTTGTACACTTAAAAGAGACAGCAGTTAAGTGCGAGGCGTGCAATATGGACGTGCATTGTAAGGAGGGGGGTCAGTCGGCGGGGGGGATCGGCAACAATTCTCCTCAAGGCACAGCTCCCTGCGTGTGGCAATCACGCGTACAAGACAGTCGAGAGGGAGGATGACGCACAGCTAAAGGAGTACCCCGTTCAGGTGTGAACGGCAAGGACGGGAGTTTGGAACTCTCTCTCTTT
The DNA here is from genome assembly GCA_032468175.1 of Toxicocalamus goodenoughensis. Lineage (NCBI taxonomy): Eukaryota > Metazoa > Chordata > Lepidosauria > Squamata > Elapidae > Toxicocalamus > Toxicocalamus goodenoughensis. Next base: position 19,757 of record JANHFN010004165.1, read on the forward strand.
TTCTCGCTCTCTGCCCCGGCCCCACCCCGACCGGGGACGGAGGGGGGGGGGAAGGGCCCATTCTGACCCACATCAGACTCTCCAGAGAAGGAGGTGATTTGTGCTGTCGTCCCGGCCCACGGTCTCGCTGCTGTTGGTGAGTCTGAAGTCCTCGTAGCCGTCGCCACCGCTGACCACGAGCATTTTGGACTTGGACGACCGGTGTCTTGTCGAATCCCGTTTGTCCGACTCACTGGATTTGTCTGTACCTGGGCGGGCAGGTGGGCGAGAGAGGGAGCTGGGTTAAGATGCGAGCCTGATGAAATCTGCGTACAAAATATCCTTAGCGAAATGGAAAATAATGGTTTGTGTTGTGGTACTTTTAGCATATGAGAGGGGAAGGGGTGAATATTTTTTTAAAAAGGAAAGAACACAGTAAGCCTCCAGGGATAAATGTATTGCATTGTTTGAAATATGTCACTGAATCACACACACACACACACACACACACACACACACTTTTAGTTATCTCATTGTTATACTCTCAAAACAATCCAATGCTATTTGTGACATGTATCTGAATTCCTCAGGCTATAAAATGGTAAAATATTGTTCTCATGAAAGTAAGAAAGGAAGGCTATGTGATTGGAAAAACACTCACAAGCAGATGGCTCAAATTTAGAAACTTGGGTCATCAAGGGAAGAGTCATTGTTATTAGAAAATATGAAGTGATACTGAAAACTGGAGGTCGCTGAAGGATAAAAGACCTGGACACCACAGGGAATTTCAGATGCATAACATGCCAGTTGTGTTTATTTCTTGTCCAGCTTGTTGAAAAAAGTCTAGCAGTACTTCATAGAAATATAGAAAACTGATGGCAGAAAAAGAGCTAGTGATTCACCAACTCTGTCCTTTCAGATATCATCATCATCATCATCATCATCATCATCATCATCATCATCATCATCATCATCATCATCTCATTATTGTTTTTATTATTTTTATTTTGAATTTTTGTTGGATGATGGACATGTGTTTATCCCAAGCATGTTTAACATCAGTTACTGATGATTGACCCACTACCTCTGTTGGAAGTTGGCTCCATTCCATTACATGAAGTAATATTTCTAAGTGGCACATTATTCTGATTAAAATGAAAATGAAATGAAAATCACTGATTGTGTTGATAATAGAATGTTTTGGAGTCATAACCAAGTTGTGAAGCAGCACAAGAATCACATGGTGACAAAGACTGACCATTTGAATCAGTCAATGATCAGACTTGCACACTGTATGGGTCAGATCCAGCAATCATGAGACAACTTCTGATGTTTTGTTGCCATGATCCTCTGATTCAACCGAAGTGCTGAGATATTGAAAACCATCATCATTTAATATGAATTACACAGCTCCATGAGGCTGAAAATTTTTTCCACAGTTCATTTCTGTGTGGGATTTTTTTTAAAGCTGAGATAGTTGCCAAATGAGATGACCACATTACTATCTTGGGGGTTCTGACTGAAAGAAGGAATTACCCTTGGTATGTAGTCTTTTCTCCATAACTCAATATTTTTTTTAAATATTTTATCCTGGCTTTAGCTATTGCTTGAGAAACTAGCATGTTTTCTGTGGAAAGTATGATACCCCAGTGTTTTGAAGGGACTGGCCCTGAGTCTGGCCATAGTTATAATGATATCCACACAATGCCTGAAACGATTACATATTGATTAGGTGCATGAACTGAATTGTTGTATATGAACTCATATAGACAATAGGTTAGACAGTTATTTGGATGGCCATTCACATGATAAGAAGGGGGCTGCCCCGAGGTAGCATATATTATCTCCGTTTCAGTATAAGACATACTGAGGAGGAACAGAGTTCAACTCTGAAATGTTTAAAAAGAACCTTTGAAAAGCAAGCTATTGGTCACCTCTTTGAAGAACTTTGGATATTCCTTAGTCCTAGAAAAAAAAAAGAGAGAGAACCATATGAGCAGTCTCTGGACTGCAATGGAGGCACATAGGGAGGAAAAACTGCAACATCTTCAAGAAAGATCAGTGACAATCAGAATAACATCTATGGCCTTGAGAAATGGGAGGTCAGTGATCAAATTCAAGATTATATCCCCCCCTTTGAGGTGGGGGAATGAGGAAATGAGGATACAGCCGACTGATTAGATCATAACTGAAGCATTAAAGTGGCAGCAAGTGTAACAAGAAGTTACATAGCTCTTGACATCTGTTCCGCCCTTAAAAGAAGGTAAATAGTCTTAAATACTCCAAAGTGTCGAGTTGCCCTTGACATATCAGACTTGTAAAACCTCTTCATTAAATGAATCAAGAATATATAACTAGCCATGGTGGTGCAATTCTCTCCGTTGCCAAGAGAAAGGAGAAAATTAAATAAAGGTATATGCTCAAAGTCACTTAGCAGAACCAAGAATAAAATTCTGCTGCTGTGGATGCACAAATTCTTCTGGCCACAGGATATAAATCAGAAGCAGGTCATATGGAACAAAATATTCCAGTCTGCATGAAAGATCATCAGCTTGCTTGTTCTGTAAGCTGATGCAATAGATATGAAATTTGTATTCTCCATTTGGTTATGCACAAGTTTCTCTCTAGATACTTTTGTAGCTGAAACAGATGGAGGGAAGCTGCTGGAAGGGAGGAAAAGTTTGAGGAAAGGAGATGCTATAATGTGCTTGTTGCCCTCACTTCTGGCAGCTCTCCTTTATCTGTCACAGCTGAAGTTGAAATGGCAAGGTGAGTAAATGCAAAGTAAAGTCCTTCTTGAATTTTACATAAACTATATATTTGGGCATGACAGAATAGTGGGGAAGGAAAATATTAGTAGAAAATGTCACAAGGAATGCCTGGAAGGTAGCACACTTTCCAATGTGAAGGACACAAGGATCTACTGATGTTGTATCCTCTGCCAGTCATACTAGTGGAGACTTAATGAGTCTTAGTCATGATAGTACGAGTATGGCATGCAGGCCACACAAAATGAATCTAAAAGATGCAAATTTTAGATCCCTGAAGCTTAAACTCCCTCCCTTTCTCCCTCCCTCCCTCCCTTCTTATTATTCTTTTTCCTTCCCACTTCATTCGCCTTTCTTCTTCCTTCCCTGCTTTCCTTCTTTTTCTTTTTCTTTCCTCTTTCCCTTTCTCCTTTCCTGTCCTTTCTTGCATACTCAAATGTAAAAGGGAAAAGATTTATTCTTTTGTTTCATTTTCAGTTTGTTTTGTTAGCCCTTTAACAGTCAAAACAGGGGAGGCTGCACACAGCCCCAAGTGTCGTTTTTGTTGGCAGAGGGCTGCAGGAGGCTGTCACAGCTGAAAATGGCATGTGGCATCCCAAGCTCCATTTTCATTAGCAGAACCACCATGGGTCAGTCCCTTTGAGTTTGACACTCCTTCTCTAAAATAACAAATGAGTGTATGTGAACCTTGCTGATTGAAAAATATTTAATAATTTTATGGGGGTTAGGAGTGGACATGGAATAAAAAAATACCACATCCTTCTAATAATTCCATTTTATATAATCTATATATCAAACAAGTTCTCAAAATTTATGGTACCACAACTGCACTTCAAATTTCTGGAGTGAGTTTTGATAACGTTCTTGCTATCATTGATCATTGCTACAGTTTGAGAATGTTCTTATTTAGTTGTCTTATTTCTGTTCTAACTTTTTAATTTTTCCCATGTTCAATTTGTCTTTTGACATTTATGGTTTCAAACCCTTCCCCTGGAATATTTCTTTGAAGACATTTCTGTGATTAAAAAGCAATACCTCAACTAGGTAATGATTCACAGAAACTGGATGCCTAGTTGGTAATGGTAGCCAGTGGTGTAAAAAAAAACACCCATTAATTTTAAAAAGAAAGTTTCTCCAGACCTTTAAAAGTGCAAAGAGCAGCCACTTTATTTAATAACTATGAACTATTTTAAGGTCATATATTTTTACCCGAGGATATGAAATTACATTAACGGTGTCTGCAAATATACATAAATGAATTTAAAATTCAATAAATGTGGATCTCCGCTGTGTATATGCCACTAAAATTTGGGCTGTTTTTGAGGGAATGTTTTCCCTATTGAGATGAAAGAAATAATGCAGTTTATCCCACAGAGCCTTCAACACATAATTGTAATTGTCACCATTGTGTGGGGTGCCAGTGGGTGGTTATTTAATTTAATTTTAGTTGTTTCATTGGCTTTATCTTTCATTGTTTCGCTGTAAACTGCTGGGAGTTGTATCTGTAATATAACATTATAAAATAGACTCTTATTAGATATAAAGTGTCAGAAGACTGTTGCAAGAGACTAAAATTTCTACTAGGGAATCACATTTTATTTAAAATGATCCTGATCATTATTATAATATATATATCACATACGTTTCCTTGAGTTAATTAGATGAAAATAGGAATTCAAATGCAAAAAATAAATGTATACATTTATAAATTGTTTTATTTTGAATATTGCTTTTAGTGTGCAATTTATGCACTTTCTGAGCACAGGAATGCACTAGAAAATTTGGAGCAGTGAGAAATCTAATCAGCATATCTCAACCTATGTAGAAATCTAGAAAATAGGAGTCAGATTAAAGTCTTTATGATACTGAGTCCCAAGATATAATTTATCATGAGGATTAATAATTGCAGAGCTTTTTTTCCTGAGGCCTATTAGCTTATTCCTAAATGCAAAATGCGTAATGCAAAAAAGGGGTGATAGAAGAATATGATAGCTGAAAATGATAGTGGTATTTCCTATTGATCTATTTTAAAAGATGTATTTATTTATTTAATTTATTTTGATTTGTCAATCGCTTACAAGATAATAGGTATAAGTATATACATATTTATGAATACATGAAATGGATACATATAAGAAAAATAAAAGAAACAATAGGACAGGGACGGTAGACATGTTGGTGTGCTTATGCAGGTCCCCTACAGACCTCTTAGGAAAGGAGTGAGGTCAATAGTAGACAGTCTAAGGTTAAAGTTTTTGGGGCTTGGGGAAGAAACCACAGAGTCAGGTAGAGTATTCCAGACATTCACCAAGCTGTTGCTGAAGTCATATTTCCTGCAATTTTCCTTAGTTTGGTGTAGTTATACCGGGTGGATGCTGGGAAGCAGAGGCAGATTTTTTTTTTCTTGTTTTCCTCCTCTAAAGCTAATGTGCGTCTTATAGTCTGGAGCATCTTATAGTGTGAAAAATAAGGTATTTATTTATTTATTGCTCTTCTCTACATTCTTTCTAGGGCCTCAGCAACTTTTTCTATTTTGGCAGCCAGGATTGGACTCAATATTCCAAGTGTGGTCTCACTACTCACTAGTAAAGTGCTATTATTTCTTGTGATCTTGATATTATTACTCTGATGATATTTTAAACATTATTACTTCATATCATTAATTTGCAAATCTATATTTCTTAAACCTAAGTTTATCAATACATTTCTGATCAATCAGAATTTCAGAGACCACAAGTTTTCAAAGAGAGTCTTACCACAGTTACAGCATCATTGAGTAGTGATTCTCCAAAAACAATTATGAAGAGAACATCATTGACATGAACTTCTTCAAACACAGCAATCACAGCAACAGGATCCACTGCAGCTATTAAACTGCCAAACAGGAGAAAATCAAGCAATCCACTATGAAGTTCACCTAAAAAAACAATGTAGATCATAAAAACATAGAATTACTGAGCCAGATTGAAAATTCCCATTAGGCCCTAAGAAATTATAAATCTCAATTAAGGTGTTCCCAAAGATAACAATCTAAACATTATTTGAATATTTCTAATGAAGGAGAAGTAGCTACTTTCTGAGTAATTAGCTGCACTAGTGAATTAGTCCTCCAATCTTCCTCCATTCCATTTATGTATTGGCTCCATTTTATCCAGTTTGTTATTGATTTTAATGTTTTAACTTTCATGTTAATGTTTTAATGCTTTTAATGTTCTGTTTTGTATTGTTCTTTTACAATGTTGTAGATGTTGTAAGCTATCCAGAGTCGCTTGATAGTAAAATGGGCAGCATATAAATTTAATAAATAAAAATAAATAAGATTTCTCATTATACTCCTGAAGAAATAAGTAAGCTAATATTAATTTTTGCAATATTAATGGAAGTGTAGCCCTTCAGCACATTTACTAAAGCATCTATACATTCAATATTCAAACATATTAACAAAAACTCAATGTATAAGAAATTGAAATATTATTGAAAACTACAAAAGTAGGAAAAAAGTTCTACATTAGTGTATTTTGCATATACTCTAATGTAGAATTTTTCTCTTCTTGTTCTTTCCATCCTTAAGGTATTAAAGAAGAATCGACATATACAGGGTTTGGAAAAACTAAATTCTATCAACAAGGGCAGACTAGCATATAGTGAAACTTTAGAAGAAACAAGGCAAACCTTGCATGTATCTAATCTGATTTTTCTTTAAACTTCCTTTATCACAACTTTCAAGAAATAAACAATATACCAACCAAGAACTACCAGTGCAAACAAAACTAACAGTAAACAAAGTCTAATATAAAGCAAGCCAGTAGTATATAAAATATACATCCCTTTTAGCACTGATGATGTTATCTAATTTGGTAATGAAACAATTGCAAGCAAACCACCAAGCTCAGAGAGCACTAAGAACTCCACATGGCCGTATATTTTATTTTAATCAGTTATAGTTACCAAGAAATACTTGGAAATAGTAATGTGTGCCCGTTTATGGTTGGTGCCACAAATACTTCATGCTTAAGGAAGTATCATTTGTGGCATATGTATCATGTATAATCATTTAGAATTCAAATACAAATTGGTATTTCTTTGTGTGACGTTTTCTATCCTTTACTGAAAGGTGCAAATTACTTTGGATTGTTAATAATGAAATAACAGTATGTCTGAAAATTCAGTCTTACCCATTATTCCACTAAGATAGATTCCATATAGGGAGAAGCCTGTTGTAGCAGCATTCCAGATGGTCCCAATGACAGCATATAGAAGAATTGTCCCTAAGTTGCCAAAGAATAGCCGGTTTGGCATGAAGTATCCTGCATCTAACACAATGGGTGGCAGCAGGTAGAAGAAAAAGACTGTTGGTGTAAGGGTGAAGGAAGCAATATGATCAGCTGCACACCAAGACCTGCATGTTCTGTCTCACCTGTGACCATGAGGTGAGAATCCAAGTATTCAAAGTAAT
>JANHFN010004166.1:15512-25654 GCA_032468175.1 Toxicocalamus goodenoughensis
GACCTGGAAACATGTTGTCCACTAAAAAGAGATTTTTGTTTTTAATGTGAAAAACTGAATAAAGTTTGTTAAAAAAATACTTATTATCAGATATCTATTCAACTGTCTTCTATGTAGCAGCTGAAATCAAAGTAGCATAAATCAGTTTGTTTTCACTTACAAAGCTGCCAGCAACCTTGACCCACGCTAACATTGTGTTCAGCTTTGTAATGACTCCCAAACAGATTTACATAACTTCCTATATAATAACTAATGTCCACATGTCTGATTAGGAGGTATGGTGATCCATGGAAATGGATTTTATTTCATGAAGGTATTACAAATTAGATATCATAACAATTGTGGTGGCAAATATAATTGTGGGAAACTGATAAAAGTATCAACATCTCCAGTATAATATATGCTAAAAATAACATTGTGAGCCTGTGAAAGTGGTATAATTATCCAGAAATGGATTATCCAAAAATTATCTCAAAATTTCCAGAAAATTTTCAGCTATGTGAGTTTGTGATAGATAGACAAACAATAGGGGCCAGAATACAAGGTAGACCAAGTAATACAATGGCAGATGTTTTAATTAACCTTGGATCAGCCCTCAACAAAATTTCATGTACTAACAAGACAATATTCAACATTTAACATAGTCAATACAATTTCTCCCTTTAAGCAAATCAAGGAAGAGAAATGCTGAAATAGTCTTCCTCAACTCCAGGGATGTCAAATTCACATCATCATGGCAGTGTCACATAACATATCGGGACTTTTTTCCCTTCAGTAAACCGGACATGGGCATGGCCAGCATGTAATGCATCTGGCATGCAAGCTAGGAGTTTGACAGTCCTGCTCCACACATCTCCAGATGTGTTGGCACTGCAGATTTAGAGAAATCCCAGTGAACATATCTCGAATGTAACAGGTTTCAGGAGGATGTAGGAGAAGCTGCTTCTGGTAGCAAATCTACAGTGCTTTTTTATTCAGCACTAACTGAATGTCAGTATCTGCCTTTTTATGACAGTGACAGCATTTATCAGTAATAAAGTAGTCAGATATCTTGTAACAGGTATAATCAATATCCCTGAAAATATACCAATTGCCTTTGTTATGAGCATCACATTTTATTTGTAGGAAAGTGAATTGAAAATGACAGTTCTTACCTAACATTTTCAGGAAATGCATACAACTACCAATGGGTGAATTGTATAGTGATGGACAGGAGGAAAGATGCTGGGAGAAAGAGATACATTTGGGAAAGGTGTACTTAATGTTTTATCTTCATTCTGCTTTCTACCATTATAATGAGAGACCTGACTTGGTTTGTAATGTATTACCAAGACCTGTGGTATCCACTCTGTGCACAGGAAATTCCCCTCTCAGAAATAGAGCCACCTGAGCTTCAAGTATGGCACCAGTCATGACCCAGGGCAGGGACAGTAAGGTGGCTATAATTAATGGATAGATCTTGTAAGCTTTAAGATGCAGCCTTCCACAGATAGCCAGTTGTGAGCCTCTGCTCATGAGGTTGTATGGATTAGATTGGACTGCTGCTGCTACAGCAATCTGCCAGCTGTTTAGTGGCTTCAATACTTGAGCACCTTGAAGCCATATCTGGAATATGACCTTAATGTGCCTTCCTCAGGCAGGGATTCATGGACAGCTCAGAAGTTCATGATCAAGATGGAACTGCCTTCAGTGGCTATGTATATGTTGGTTGGCCTTGATTGCTCTTGTTATTGTTATGTACATTATCTGGTTTTTAATGTTTAGAAACTATATTATATTTTATATTATATATATATATATTATATTTTATATTACATTTCATTTTTAATTCCTTGTTTTCATGTTTATTGACACTGTTAAGTTGCCAGAGTTGAATCTAATAAATCAAATAGATCAGAGGTGGTTTTCAGCAGGTTCTGACCAGTTCTGGAGAACTGGTAGCACAAATTTTAAGTAGCTCGGAGAACTGGCAAATACCACCTCTGACTGGAGATTTTACAGTATCCCTCCCCTGCCACGCCCACCAAGCCACACCCACAGAGCCAATAGTAAAAAAATTTGAATCCCACCACTGAAATATATATATACCAAAGGGAAAAAATCCTGGCAGATTTTTAGATTTTCAACAAGTCTGATGGCTAGACTTAACAATAAGAAAAGATCTACTGTAAACTACAGCCTACTCAGAGCCAATCAAGCATCAGGCTTCAAACTTCCTGTTCTCTGCAATAATCAGGCAAGTGGCAGTGACTGCAAAGCAGAATTTGCTGAGACACTTGCATTTGCCAAGGTCCCAACTCTGGATGGTGATAAAATTCTGCTTATGTTTGTGATGAAGCTAATGTTGAACGATGAGCCATATACTGTTCAGAAAAACTGTAATAAAGACACCTGTAGTCACAATTGTTGCGTATCACAACCATGAAGTGGAAAAGCAAGTCAATTTGCAGAGCTATTTTAAAAACCTAATTACATTTAGTCAGGTTGTAAATTGGACAAATTCATCATTTGTGTACTTCGTGATCAAATAAAAGGTATATGTTGTATCTAAGATGTTTAATTTGAAAGTGGGGTTGAATTTTGATTCATTCTCAGTTAATCAGCACATGGAATATATGTATTTAAAAATCAGCATTTCCCTATTAACAGAACATTACAACCAACTCATATATACCTAGTGGTATGAAATAATAATACTTAATATTCCATAATTGGTTTGCTTTGTTTTAGGTTAAATATCAGTGCCAAAAGCAATCTTTGGAATTTGGCAATTATCATTTATAACTTAATATGTTATGAAACAAGACAAGTGTAGTTTATTCAACTATGGCTTAGCCTAATTGGTAAATACAACCTAATAGTAATAATTAAACAAAATTGACATGTTTAAACAGGAACATTTTAAAACAAGGATAAAAAAAATCAGTGCAGAATTTATTATTTTCTGTTTATATAAATCATTTTTATCATATCTTATTTATAAAGGACTCTGACAAAATGAAACAAGTAAGAAAATCCTACTAATTTATAATAAGAGACTATAAAATTACTCTATGATCAGGGGCAATATGTAATGGGGCAATTCAGAGCTAGATTCACAGAACAATTGGATGCATTTGTTCTACAAACCTGAGTGCATACATTTAATAGACTCAAAATTATCCTTAGAACTTAATACTCAATAACTGGCATTTGATACTCTGTATCTTGAATTTGCAATGGAAAAAAATGCACTCTGCATAATGAAAAAAATGGATATCCCTTTGACAAAATTATTATGAAACCTGATTTTACAGTATATACTGTCAACCCTTTGATATAGGCCAGGTCAGGAAATAGACACTATAAGAGCTATACAACTTCATTTTCTAGACCCAGGCTTTAATAACTGAATTTCGAAAAGCTGACAATACATCTCCTCCCCTCCCTCTTATACCAAAAGGAGTCAAGGTAGGGAAATCTTAAGATTCTTTCTTATGTTTTCTTCTTTTCCTAGATTAAATTCTCATTTTACTAACAGTCACTACATCTTGCTCCATTGAAACATAATTAGTTTATTTCATTTAAACAGTCTATATGGCCAATCTTGTCACTCTTTTGACTCTAGCAGCTAACAAATACAACAACAATCCAAGTAATTAGAAAGAATTAAACTGGCAATACATAACATACCAGAAATCCAATAACTGTCTTCTGTCTTACAGGTCAGTATGAAACAGCAAACATCATATAACTAAACCAAACCGGGCTTGTCTAACTATCCAGCTTCGGTTCTTATGGGAAAAGCCAGGTCTTTAAACCCTACAAAGGGCCAACAGGATCAAGGATCATGCAGATCTCTTCCACAAGGAGGCTCATGTAACCAAGAAATCATGTCCATGCGTTCCACAAGATAGCACTTCTTAATAGAAAGAACCCGAAACAGGGCCACTTTTCAGATCTGGTGGGGTAAGTAAACACAGCTGGTGATAGGAGACTCTATAAATAATCTGGTTCTATACCAAGTAGGACTTTACAGGCAATAACCTATACAGAAACTTACTGGGAGCCAATGCAGTTTGTCAACCAGTGATGTTACATGAGCAGCACATCATGATAAGCCCAAAAGGCCTGTACTGCCTAATTCTAGACCAGTTGTGGATTCCAAAACTTAGGCAAGAAAAACCAAAAGGACACAGATAGACTGGGTGAAACCAGGCTCAATAGCAGTAACTGTGAGAGGGATCTTGGAGTCTTAGTGGACAACCAGTTAAATATGAGCCAGCAGTGTGCAGCAGCAGCCAAAAAAGCTAATGCAGTCCTAAGTTGTATTAACAGAATGATACAATCAAGATCAAGGGAAGTACTAATACCACTCTATAAATCCTTAGTAAAACCACCCCTAGAGTACTGCATCCAGTTTTCTCACCACATTATAAAAAAAGATGTTGAGAATCTAGAAAAAGTACAGAGAAGAGCAACATGATTAGGGGACTGGAGACTAAAACATAAATGAACGGTTTCAGGAACTGGGCTTAGCTAGTCTAGTAAAGAGAAGGACTAGGGGAGACATGATAACGGCCAATAAAGTATTCTATTCTATTCTATTCTATTCTATTCTATTCTATTCTATTCTATTCTATTCTATCATCCTAAATAACCTACACTTAAAGACAACCTTTTCCGGTGGAGGGCTTTAAAATGATTATATATTCTTTCTAGGCTTCTTAATTATGGATGAATTTTGCTTCCATGTTCTATGTTGAGTCCTGTTATTTTTCCTGACCTGAAGTATTTCAGTAAGTTAAGAATTCTAAGTGTCTTTAATGCTTGGGATATTGGTCTGGACTTAAGATGACACTCAGAAACTCAAAATGACGGCAAAGCTTCAATGACAACCACATTTTCAACTGACTTTATCAAACCATAAACATTGCCCTTAAGATATACAGATCTATGCATCTTTCATCACAAGTATGCCCCATGGTGCCTAAGTCTATAGAAAGTTCCAAGGGTTTACAAAGGCATTCAAAAAGATGAAGCAAAGGAAGCTTAAGAGAATTATAAAAAACAAAGTACCCATTTCTAGTTCTCTCACATCATTTTGCAAACGAGCATGCATGTTTGTGTAAGGGCCACTTAGTTGGACAAGACCGAGGGAGCAAGAACCACACATTTTTCTTTAAGGTATCCTTAATGCCATCCTTGTGTAAATATTATATCTTGGAAGCAAAGTGGAATTTCCAGTGTTCATTTATAGTGTGTGATTAAATGGTTTGAAAAACTTCTTCCAGGATTTCTTGCCAGCTGGGCTGTGTTGCCGTTTATGAGATAAGCTGCCAACAGAGTCATCTTCTGTGTCTGTTTGTATCTATTCTTCCTTCCATTCTTTTCTCAGCCTTCCCACCATCTCTCCAAAATAATTGCATGCAAGACCACCTATTCCAAGGCACCTTCACCACCAGGGCTATAGGACAACTCCTTTCCGTTGATCCCTAAGCCTTTATTCATATAGCATCCTGAACCATGCTGAGCCATGATTTAGTCCAGAGATGGTATTCAGCAGGTTCTGAACAGTTTTAGAGAACCAGTCCCAGAAATTTTGAGTAGTTCGGGGAACTGGTAGCGGAAATTTTGCGTAGTTCGGAGAACCAGTAGCAGAAATTTTGAATAGTTTGGAGAACTGGTAGTGGAAATTTTGAGTAGTTCAGAGAACCAGTGGCAGAAATTTTGAATAGTTTGGAGAACCGGTAGCAGAAATTTTGAGTAGTTCGGAGAACTGGTAGTAGAAATTTTGAGTAGTCCAGAGAACGTTGGACACACCCACTCAGTCACATGACCCTCCCACACCAGGCCATGCCCACAGAACCACTAGGAAAAAAATTGAACACCACCACTGATCTGATCAGTTCTGGAGAACCGGTAGCAGAAATTTTGAGTAGTTCGGAGAACTGGCAAATACCACCTCTGACTGTCCCTGTCCCCATCTATTCTCTGCCTCCCGAGTCCCAGCTGATCAGCTGGGTCTTCTTTTGTTGCCCTGCATAGGAGAACAGAGCTGGAAAGCAGGTTAGTGGGATGGGGAGGGAATGGAGATTTTACAGTATCCTTCCCCTGTCACTCCCCCAAGCTACACCATGCCCACCAAACCATGCCTACAGAACCGGTAGTAAAAAAATTTGAATCCCACCACTAATTTAAGTCATCTAAACTATTTTCTAGCTTCTTATGCTATCATAAGACAAAGAGGCTCTTAAGTGAAGTTTGCACTTTTGTGTATTTTTCATGGAAGTATTATGGAAACAGTTCTGCTATAGCTTCTTCCAGAATATTTTTTTATTCCAGCTTTCTAGTCTATCTACCCTATGGTCCTGGAATTCCTTCTTTCAGTTGGTCTCCCATCCAAACATTTACAATCCTGATCCTGCTTAACTTCAAAGCTCAGATTAGGTTGATCAGATATTGTCATGGCTGTGATGTATGTGACATAAAACACTATAAACTAATTGCATACACTGTGTTTGTGAAATAGGAGTGGCCAGTTTGTTTAGTAATCATATTCTCTCTTCTTGTCCCCTTCCACTTTTGAAAACTGTTCAAAGAAAGGGCTTTTTAATCTTCTTCTTCTCTGGTAGTTCTGTGCTTCCCAAATGCTTTGCTTTAGAACAAAGATGGAGCAACATCAATTGTTCACTATGAATGGTGTGTTAACAATGGTTTGGTACTAGCCAAAGGTACATAACCCAGCAGAATCCTATTTAGAGGCTTCTCCTTCAGTTGCTTTTCTTCACAAATGCAATCTACTTGTTGATATATTTCTTGTTCCCTGGACCCCAAAAAGGTGATGATACGAAGGAAGAACACTAAGCTTTTTATGGTTGGTCTGCTCACCAGCCATTTTAGGCAAAGAAGGAGAAGGCAATAATGAGAAAGAAAGTGAAGCAACCACTAGAGTGAAGATTGATTCATGCATGCATTTGCCAGAGGTAATAATAATAGCACCTAAGACTTATATACCGCTTTACAGTGCACTCTAAACAGTTTACAGAGTCAGCATATTTCCCCCAACAATTTGGGTCCTTATTTTACCCACCTTGGAAGGATGGAAGGCTGAATCAACCTTGAGCCTGGTGAGATTAAACTGTGAAATTGCAGTCAGTCGGTAGTCAGCAGAAGTAGCCTGCAGTACTGCATTCTAACCACTGCGGCTCTGAGTTAAAGGCACAGTGACTATGTTCATAAGACACATTGACACCAGCCACAATGAAGTGTAGCTGTCATGAGAACCTAGATAGTGGTTACTTTATGGCTGAATGTGTTGTGTAAGTCCCCAAAAAATTGAGTTATGTAAACCCTGGGTCATGGGTATCTCTATAGCCCAGTCACATTCAGATCAGAATTATAGCCAACTAATTTCAAAGTATCCAAGGGTAATTGTAAATAATGTTATCTTATCCTTGTGTTGTCTGAGATCAAAAGACAAAAATTAACTTGAAGTTATTTCTCCCTTTTGGCCTCCAGTTCTAATGGACTGAGAAAGGAGAGGCCCTGCACAAAGTCATCGCTGCAGACACAATTTCCCCTCCACTTTTTATTTCTACCACTCTTTACTTATTTATGATTTAACATAAATTATATCAGGCGAGCCTATTGAGAATCTTATCTAAAACCAGAATATGGAGCAGTTATTAGGAAAGGACTGCACTGACACATTTCTGCAATCAAATAAATTTGGATTGAAAAGTACCTATTTTCTTCCCCACACCACTGCCTGCCAGCCTAGACAATCTCTAAGGTCCATTTTTCAAACTAAAAAAGGTTCAACCACGCATGCAAATGATGGGATGATGCAGTTTGCATCATTTGAACTTGGACATTCAGAGATACTATGCCCAAGAGGTTAGCATTCAACTCCTCAATAAAGTAGGAAGGAAGGAGGGCTGCTTTGTTCACCTGTTCATTCATACCTTCCCTACACATCACATAAACAAGATTCATGGTGACCTATGTTCGATATCCAAAAAAGCATGTGGAAACACTAATGTAGGTAGGAAATGACCATAAATTGCTCCTCTTCTTTTTGCACACAAAATTTATTCCATCTTATTTCAACCCTGGCCATATGTCTTGACCTCCTCAAATGGATCTCCTGGCTGGCCTGATTGTGGAGTATTGGGTTAAACGTTGACCACCAAACTCACAAGAATATGAATATATTCTTCTTCTTTACTTCCTCTTTTATGGCTTTGGGTGTTGAGGGAATCAATATGTTACAAGCAAAAAAGCTAGAGAAAGAGGAAAAGGAATTGAGAAGAGGCAGACAGACCTGCTTCCTGGAGTTCAGAAGACTAGATTTTGATAAACTCAAAGGGAATGAAGTTCAGGTTTAATGGCTTTAAATATTTCAGGGCAACAGGCATCCAGGAAATGATTCTATTAGGCAAATAAGGTGTACTTGGAAACAAGCCCCACGAAAGGAAAAAGCTAGAGAAATCTGAAGATAGGTAAATAATGCAAAGTTCTCGAAAACAGTGAAGTGAAAAAGGGACAGGTGCAAGAAATGGAGAGGAACACAGCCAAAATAAAATACAAGGTTATCCCCAGAAAGTGTAGTAACTCTATTGGAAAGATGATAATCAGAAAGATGAGTCTTGTGAGACATGACAAAAACAACAAAAAGGATAAGCTTGGGTATGCTAGAAATAAAAGAAAGTCAAAGGTAGTGAAGGTCCATTGTAAGAAGAAAGTAGTAAATGTGTGATGAGGAGGAGTCATCTCTCCCAGAAGAAGGAGTCATGCTATTCTCCAAAGCACCTGAGGGCAGGTCAAGAAGCAACGGATGGAAACTGATCAAGGAGAGAAGCAACCTAGAACTAAGGAGACATTTCCTGACAGAACAATTAATCAGTGGAACAACTTGCCTCCAGAATTTGTGGATTCTCCAACACTGGAAGTTTTTAAGAAGAGATTGGATAACTATTTTTCTGAAATGGTATAGGGTTCCCTGCCTGGGCAGGGGTTGGACTAGAAGACCTCCAAGGTCTCTTCCAACTCTGTTATTCTATTATTCTTGTTGTGTATGCACATGCACAGCCAGAGGCTTCCCTCCGGTCTGCGCTAAGTGCGGGAAAATAGTTTAAACCTGTTGGCTAATGGCTGACAGCTCTCTATAAAGAGAATGGCTGACAGCTCTCTATAAAGAGAGCTGCCAGCTGGCAATTTTGGGAGATAGGTACTTTGTAGCCTTCTTAGCTCAATAAACGAACAGTTGCAGATTCCAGCTCTGAGTCGCTTCCTTCCAACCGCCGATCTAACAATTGTCTTGTGTCTGAAGTGAACGGAGCTGGTCATTGCTATGTTTCTGGGTGAATAAGAGAATTGTAGTTTAGACAGCTAGTTTTTTTTTAAATCTTCAAGGCCAGAATGATGAAGGAACTAACCGACCATAGAACTACCTTCTGTAATCTTTGAGAACTCCACCTTCAAAAAAGTGAAAGAGGATCCAAAAATTTACAGTTCTGTCAAGTTGGCACCTGTATGAGCTATCAGCTTTGAACATACTGCCAAGCTGTGCTGTTTAACATTTTTATCAATGACTTGAATGAGGGAGTGGAGGAGATACCAAACTGGGAGGGGCAGCAAATAGTTTGGAAGAAAAAAAGATAAGATTAAAACAGATCTGGGAAAGCTTGAAGAGTGGGTTGAAATGAATAGGATAGAATGAAAGGTTAAGTTCTGCATACGGCAGGACAAATATAAGCACAAGGACAAGAAGGTGTCGGTTTGGCTTGGCAAACACATGGGTAAGGGAACTGGGTGTCCTTGTTAATGAGAAGTTAAACACGGTCCTACAACATGATGCAGTTGGCAATTCTAGTTTGAGGGACATTAACAGGATCATAAGAGTTCAGTTCACAGGAAGCAAGGGATTGTTTTCACCCAGGCCAGACCTCATTTGGAGTAAAGTACCAATTTCTGAGCACCACACTAAAACTATGACAAGATCTGGAGCAAGTTGAGAGGTGAGCTATTAAATGATGAAGGATCTGAAAAACAACCCTTTATGAGGCACTATTATGAGGTTACAGGACAAGGGTCTTCAAACTTGGCAAGTTTAAGACTTGTGGACTTCAACTCCCAGAATTCCTGAGCTAACATGACTG
>JANHFN010004167.1:13883-28538 GCA_032468175.1 Toxicocalamus goodenoughensis
GAAGAAGGGATAGAGAGGGAGGGAGGGAGGGGGAGAGAGGCACTTTCCCTCTCAAGATGCGCTGCTGAAGAAGGGAGTTAAACCCGGCAACGGTTAACAAAAAAAAAGGCGGATCTCAACTCGAACTTCCGGTGTAAACGGAAGCAGCCGGCGATCTCGCTTTTCTACGATCCCAAGATCCCTCTAGGCCACGGCATCTCTATGGCGAGCAGCTTTCCCTTTGGGTGAATATACAGGAAGCGCCTGGAAGTCACGTGAGGCTTTCTCGTGTGTTGGCTGTGCGCGCCGAGGCATTTGCTCGCGTCCGCTGGAAAGCAAACACGTGAGTAACATCCGAGCAAAGCACTCGGCGCCCGTTTCTAAGTGAGCGGCGGGAGGGAACGGGACGACTTCTTAAATAATATTGCTTGCGACTTCCTAATCCGGCATCCCGATGAAGTTTTAGGGCTCGTCTCCAGCGAATGCTTCCCTAGTAGGTGTCAATATAACCCCCCCCCCAAAATGGGGTGTCGTCTTGATATGTAGGATTACAAAGCCTATCGTGCCCAGCCGGCATGCTGGCTGAAGGCGTCTGGAGGGGACGAGGGCATAGAAGGTAGACCACGTGGTCACGAGGGAAAGAATCCACCGCCGGGAGGCTTCGCTTTTTTCCCGCCTCTCTCTTGCAAACACCGAAGCCCTGCAGATAAAAGGTTTAATTTCCTGAGTATTTAGTGGGAAGCAACTTTTTTTGGACCCTACAACCTTATTTTCCTTTAGGCTTCTCTTGATTTCGCAAGTCTCTGCCTAATTTTTTTTTATTTCACCAAGAAAATGATTTCAAAGAATACTATTTGCTAAGATATGAACTATGGATGAAGGATTACTAAGTCACAAAGATTACCCATATTTAACATTTCTCCTAACCTGATTATACTATTTTTGTCTCCTATCTTTGCTCAGTACTGAATGAGGCTGCAATCCGTCCCCATCAAAAATGTCTTTCCAGCTCTGTTGGAAATCTTGGTGCAAGGGAGGAATCCTTATCCTGCATACAAATATTAGATACTTTTTGGCAGTCTTCGATCTTGCACAGGGATCTACTTTTTTGAGTTATTTTTCTTTATCAAATCATGATGGCTCTTAGATTGTGTGCCATCAAGTCATTTTCCCCTCCTAGCAATCAGATACATTCAAAGGCTCTTCTGTAAGGAGACTATTATTAATTCTGATGCTGGTCCCCAAAATGATTTTTTATAAGATATAACTTTGTAATTTTCTGTAGTATATAACTCGGGATATCAACTGGAGCAAGCCAAAAACTTATATTGTACTACATGACTTCAGGCTTATTTGCCCATGACTGGGCTGTAACATAACCTATGTGAGTTATAAAACATAAGGTTATACTTTAGTGTGATGTTTGGTTCATACAATGGATGAAGTGAAAGCAAAACAAATTATATTATGACTTGGAACAATGCATGAGCTCAGCTAGTGATTGATAAATTATTTATGATCTCTCTGCCCACCTCTATATGGAATTGGATTGATGCACTGCAATTTCTTGGTGACTCTTCTTTCATTTCTTGTTTCTTTTCCCTTGTGTTCTATTTTTGCACCTGAGTATCTTTTTAAAAAAAATAGATGCAGAAATGAAAACCAGGCCATGAAGCTCAGCTGCACAGGATGCTACTGTAATGAATAAACAGTATTCTGCCAAGTATTTTTGAATCAAGTTCATTCATGGAGACTTATCTAAGTCCAGTCCTAGGTTAGCAGAAGAAAGTCATAAGGAACTGCATTTTTTCTTCAATTTACTTCTTTCCCTGGATAATACTAGTTGAAGCATTGATAGAAGATGATAGGGGTAATGGTTTAATGCAACGAAAAGATATGAGGTTGTGAAGTAATGAATTAATGATCTATTGTCAATCTTTGCATACTCCCAACATTAAACTGTTACTTGGAGATGGACTGTTTTAATATTTTTTTTGTCTTTCAGAACATCTCCAAAAGTAATCAACAAATGAAACAGCAACAATGTTCCACAGGCCATTATTTCAGGTACTCCATTTTGTGATTTGGGAGGCATGCTTTTATGAAAACTATGTATGATTGGCTTTATGTGTTGGACTGTCTCTCCCATCTTTGAACAGTATGTCTAGTGGCTGAATGGATTTGGAGTTATAGAGGCATGGGAGTGGGGAGGTTGGATAATATCAGTCATTCAAGGAAATGCAGATCAGGAGGTTCCCCCTCCCCACAGGATGACTAGAACACACTTTATTAAAATAATCTATAAGTGTTTTTCAGACTTTGTGTGGGCTTTAATTTCATGCTGTCTGGGATATTTTGAGAGTTGAAGTCTATACAACTTAAAGTTTCCAAGTTTGAAAAAACATTGGTGTATTTTAACAGAATCTTATAAGGCTCAGTGGGTTATATCCCTGAGAATCAGGGAAGAGTCTGCTTCAGTCTTCTCTTAATATTTTTCATAATGTATGACAACTGATCTTGTGAAGTGGTACGGTGGGCTAGAAGTGGAACTCTCGCCTCACAATCAGGAGGTTGTGAGTTTGATCCTAGGCAGAGACAGATATTTCTCTCTCTGAGCACACTAAGAATATATCTGCCTGACAAAACTGCATTGGCAACAGGAAAGGCACCTGGGCCATTAAAACACTCTGCTAGCTCCATTCAGTTGCCCAGACTCCACCCTGCAAGGGATTATGGGATTTTTAAATGATAATGATGAGAATTGAACTTGTAAAAAATAAATTTGCATGCTACTCATTAACTCATTCCCTTCTGGCCCAGAGAAGTAGCATAGTAAATAAATAGCAATTTGAAAAAAGGCAACAGTAACAGCTGCTGGCTATTTATATCTGGTTCTCTGCCAGATATAAATAGCTTAATAGGTGATAGTGAGGAGGAAGATGAGGAAAAGCAGTCACTAGTGATGGCAACAATGAGGGAATAAACTTGGAGGCATTAGTACGAGGCCCCTCTCCCCACCTCTTCATAATCATCAGGAGCTAGTCTAACAACTAGAACTGAATTTAAAATAAACTGGTTCAGAAATTAAGGAAGAAGAAAAGTTTGAATAAGAAAGAAGAACTATATATCTTCCTCTAAAATAAAATTCAGATCAAGATCTGGTTCACAAATGCTATAATTTGGTTTGTTTAGTTACTTGAGGGCTTAGAATAGTGCATGAACCTAGTTGCTGTGATTTGTAGGTCCTGGTATATGTCTTTATGAGTGAAGAAAGCCTATATTGGATTCTTCAACAAGCAGATGAAACTAAACTATGGTTTAACATTGGTTATAAATCTGTCCAATGATTTTCCTATACTGTGCACATTTTCTGCAAGATTTTAAATGTCCATTAAAAAAACTAACCTGCCTGCCTTCTGACATTGGGTAGCAACTGTTGACTGAAGAGGTTTCCTGAATAAGGGCTTTAATTTTGGGAGGCTCCTGTTTTCCAATCTAGCTACCTAAAGCAGATATTTGCCTGTCCTACCATTTCATAGGCTCATTGCTAAAGTATGAGAACTCTGATCAGGATTTTTGATTAATCCTTTTGTGTGTGTATGTGTGTGTGTGTTAGTAAATATATCAGCATGGATGACAGCTGCTAATATGGGGATAACGTGACAGTGATCACCTATATAAAACAGCAACATTTTATGTATTTTCCTATTCACCTGCCTGTTTTTACCAGTTGTGTAAGGTTCACTCAGGGAAAGTTCCCTTGCAGCCTTCCCTCATATGGGGGAATTGCAACTCTCAAAGTCAGAGTGGCTGTGCTGGATGGTAACTACAATCTAAATGTAGTTGAGAGAAAATTCTCTCCATGGAATGATGTCAGCAATTGGAATGGCTGCCTTATGTATTTTGTTTCTCTAGGTGATGCGGCAGTTTGTAAGACATGAATCTGAGATCTCAACAACCCTAGAAAGATGTAAGTAGCTTCTCAAGGGACAGAATGGAGGTCTGGCTTCTTAGGGTCATGTAGTCACAATGCATCTTCTATGCATTCTTCTTTACCATCTGCTGTTGATGTTTTGTTTAGCTTTAAATCGTATCCAACTGCTTGGTCGAGTAGGACAGGATCCGGTCATGAGACAAATGGAAGGAAAAAACCCTGTCACAATTTTCAGCCTAGCCACCAATGAGATGTGGCGATCGGGAGACAGTGAGGTGGTTCAAGCAGGTAAGTGTGTGGTGCAGTAGCTTGTTGACTATTTTGGCATTAAACTGAATTATGTATGGGCTCAGTCTCCTTTGAGACTATGCTATTTGTGTTGTGATGTCATATACACACACAGAAAAGGAGTGGAAGTTGCATCATGACATTGGGAGGTTGCTTTCAGTTTGACAAAAGCTTCAGATCCGGTGGAGGTCAGGGTTAGGGTTGCTCTAATTGTCCAGATAAGATTATATTTCAAGATGCCCATTCTCCGTCCTTTTCCAAATGGGAAAGAATTAGATACCCTCCATGAGAGCAGTGATTGCAAAAAAGATTCTTGCTGGAATGAAGGATATTGTGGATGAAGAAAAAAAGTCTAAAAGAAAGATATTATTTACAGAGAAAAAAAATACAACTAGTCTTCAATTTAAAACCACAATAGAGACCAGAAATGTTGTTCAGCAGCATAGTTCTTAAGTGAGCATCTCATGATATCGTTCAATTTTATGAACATTTTTGCCATGGTCATTAAATGAATCACTATGACTGCAACGTATGGCTGATGACTTCCCCATTGACTTTGCTTGTCAGAAGCCAGCTGGGAAAGTCACAAATGGTGATCACGTGACCATGGGACTCTGTTATGATTACAAGTGTGTGAAAGGTGTTCTGTAGTGCCATCCTAATTTTCAACAGTTATTAAACGAATGGTGGTAGTTCAAGGACTACCCGTAGTCACTAAAATGTAGTCAAAGAGCAAGAAATGCTTATTACTTATAGAGGCGGAGAAATACAGCTATTTTGATAGTCGGTGAAAAGGGCTAAACAAGGAGTCTCCGTCTGAATGGATTAAATTAGAAGAGATAAAGTTATTTGGGATGAAAGTGATATTTGAGAATGTTAGAATGAGCACATCAAAGATTGATATGGGAATGATAGTGAGACGCCAAAATCTAGAATAAAAATGAAACTATAAATATTAGGTCTCCTTTAAAAAAAAAGAAAAGAAAATCATAAATGCTGTGAGGACATTGAAAATTAGAAAGTCTTCAGATGTAAACAATGTAATAGGAGAAACATGCAGGGTGTAGTTTGCTCAGTGCCTGTCATTCTTTTAATAGAGTGTGTAGAGGACATCTGTGGCTAATAACTGGAAGAACGTTATTTCATCCTTTACATAAAGGAAAAAGTAAATGTAAAATGTGAATTTAAAAACCATGAAGTGGTTAATTTATTAAAGTTAGATTTTGGCAGAATTTCATTTGAAATTCTAATATGTAAGAATTACATATTAAGGGTTACACCTCTGAAAATAAGGAACATAAGTAACTCCATCTTTACCTGATCACCTCACATGGCTTTGTGTGCATGATTGATTTGGCCATATGTGCTGTTTTCCCTAAGGAGGTACTTCCTCCAGTGAACTATTGAATAATGATTGGCCATGAGTAGGGATACCCCAGAACAATAGGAAGCAGTCATTTTGACAAGAAGCCAAAAAAGTCACTACAAAATAGAGCTGGAAGTCTGTCACGTACTATTTTTAAATATAGGGTGATGCGGTGTTGGATTCAATTTTTTTTTACTACCAGTTCTGTGGGCATGGCTTGGTGGGCATGGCAGGGGAAGGATACTGTAAAATTTCCAGTCAGAGGGGGTATTTTTTGGTTCTCCAAACTACTGAAAATTTCCGCTACTGGTTCTCCAGAACTGGTCAGAACCTGCTGAATACCATCTCTGGGGTGATGGAAATCACTAGTGGCTCAATCCAGGTGAGAGACATTTTGACAAAATGGGGGGGGGAATACCTATCCATCCTCTTTCTGCTCCTAATTCCCATGTGAGGCTACAGTGGGTGGTTGAGGACAACGTAGATTACTTACATGTGGTACCTTGCTCAATAGTAGTTACTGTGACAGGGATCTTGGACTCCTAGTGGATAATCATTTAAATATGAGCCAGCAGTGTGCTGCAGCTGCCAAAAAAGCCAACACAGTTCTAGGCTGCATAAACAGAGAGATAGTATCAAGATCACATGAAGTGTTAATACCACTTTATAATGCCTTACTAAGGCCACACTTGGAATACTGAATCCAGTTTTGGTCACCACGATCTACATAAGGATGTTGAGATTCTAGAAAGGGTGCAGAGAAGAACAGCAAAGATGATTAGGGGACTAGAGGTTAAAATATCTAAAGAACAGTTGCTGGAATTGGGTATGTTTGGTTTGATGAAAAAAAGGACTAGGAGTGACATGATAACAGTGTTCCAATATCTCAGGGGCTGCCACAAAGAAGAGGGAGTCAACCTATTCTCCAAAGCACCTGAGGGTAAGACAAGAAGCAACAGGTGGAAACTAATCAAGGAGAGAAGCAACCTAGAGCTAAGGAGAAAATTCCTAACAGTTAGAACAATTAATATGTAGAACAATGAGCCTCCAGAAGTTGTAAATGCTCCAATGCTGGAAGTTTTAAAGAAGAGATTGGATAACCAATTGTCTGAAATGGTATAGGGTTTCCTGTCTAAATTGGGGGTTGGACTAGAAGACCTCCAAGGTCCCTTCCAACTCTGTTATTCTATATTCTATTTGGATCATGGGAACACAACAATACAATTATTAGTCAGTCTTGCAGGACTTACAGTGTTTTCCATGACAGTGAGATTTAAGTAATGAACCAATATTATCTCAATCTTTAATTCGTAAACATGTTTTTCACATCCAGCCCTTCTGCCTAGATATGATGAATGATAATGCTGATAATGGGAAGGAAAGAAGGAAAGAAGGAAATGTATCAGGTTTGTTTACTAAATACTAAATAATAACAGCCTAAGTTTAATTATTACTGAATGTTGAACATTTCTAGTTTAGAAAAGTTTGGAATAAATGTTATAATAGCAACAATATAAACATTACCATTGCTTCTAACATTTTATCAATTTTATCAATAAACAGAATTAGGAACAGGTTGCCGTATGATTTGGAACTACACAATCTCAACTTGACATTATTAGATCATTGGCTTCCAAATGTATACTCAGTCCTGCCATGATCAAAACTGATAGTGATAGCAATGAGAAGCAAGGATTTCTAATGTTGGCACATCATTGATTTGTTTTATGTAAGCTGATTGTCGTTAAGCTATTATATAAAATGTCCTTTTATTTACTGTTATTGGCTCCATATGGACTTTTTATGTAAGAAGGAAAATGATTTTGTAGTTTTGATGATTAGAAAGAATAGGTTATAGAAAGAAGGGAAATATAATGAAATCTTAGAGTGAAAGATTTGATTAAAATTGTATGTATGAGAAGAAAATTGAAGTATTATGTTTTTTTTTTGGTTATATTATTCAAAATACATTTAGGGATCTTAAGAATCTTATGTATAAATGTTTCAGTAAACGAATGCCACTGCTGCCTCATTCAAAGTCTTTAACAAATATGACCTCTATTTGTGTCTCTTACTGGAAGGAATTTGCAAAGAATGATTAACCTAGGTGAGACAGAGAAAACAGTCTTGGAATGCTATTGTACACAATTATATTGCTATTGTTATTTTTCTTCAGAGTATCCTGCCTTCTGTTGTGCAACATAAATAAATTAACTGAAACATTTTCAAAAAGAACCACTAGGCAGTGCACTAGAATACAAACCCACCAATCTCAACAGGAAAGTGGGACAATCTATTACTTTGTTTTCAGTTTAAACACTGTTGTGTTGTTTCTCCAAGAAACGGAAGCATTTAACAAATACCTTTACCCATATCATGAATATTAAAGGGTTTTTAATCAAAGGTACAGGTATTGAAAATATTGAAAATATTCTACTCTTATGACTGGATGCAGTTTAGCTTATCCCACAATTTTGATTGTTGGTTGGTTTTTCTGACTTTAATATCACTCCTGCAGGTTGATACTTTCATAAGCATTTTAAATGAAACTCAAAACTTCAAATCTGTAAAAAAAAAGTTGCACCCTGATTCTTTAAACTTCTGCTCAGAAACAAATCTCGTGGTTTCACTGGAGTTTTCTTCCTCACAATCACGTTGAGGTTTGTCATCTAAATACCGCATTGCAAAAAGCGTTTTGAGTGACGATTGCTCAAGAGTTAAACCTGCAAAGACGAGCGGACGAGCCAACCGTTAATTAACACGGTGGGGACCAAAAACAAAAAACATTTACACGAACGTTAAAACCATTGACAAAGTTATGCTTGGAATGGTGGCCTCGGAGAATGCAATTTCCTGCATTGCTGCTAGATGCTCCGTTTAAAGATAATTGTGGTGAGCGAGCTGGAACGAAAGAGAGAGAGAGAGAGAGAGGGCGAGCGGGAGCGAGCGAGCGAGGGCTGGGCGTGCTTTTGTATGCCATGACGCTGAGGGGAATCGTGGTAAAGAGCGAGGGAACTTCGCTTTTTCAAAGCAAATGAGCTGAGTATCTGAGTCGGTTTGGAAGACAAGTCTCCGCTTATCAATAGTTGAGCGTATCGGCTAAATCCCTGCAGGACAAGAATGAGGGGCAAGATGAAACGACTCATTACTACGTCAAATGTTTTTATTTCTTCCTGATCTCGCTCTCGCTTTCTTTCGTCAATAATTCACCTTAGGGCTGCCCCCCCCTCTCCCGCCATAGCTTTTTCCTCTTGGATTCTGGGAGTGGGGGGGTTCAATGGCAAAGAAAGGGGTACCGGGAAGAGCTGATTTGGTCCAGGAGGTGTTTGGAAGCACATTTCCAATAGCTTTTTAAAGGATCCTTCCCTCCAAAATCAAACAGGAGGGAAGACAGACTTTTCCCCCCCACCTCCGCTGGAAATGTTGAAAATTTTCAGAAGAAGCTTCTGCTGCTGCTGTGCTGGTAGCAAGCGGTGTGTGTGTGCCTGTGAGCCTCTGTCTGTGTAAGAGTGGTGATTTTTTTCCCCCCTCCGCTGCTGGTAGGGCTGCTAGAGCTGGCTTTGTGGCGTGGTCTGTGTAAGCGTGGAGAGAGGTGGAAGGAGAGGAACGTTGAGGCGCTCCGCGCAAGGCTTCGCTGTCCGCCGCTCTTGGTGCTGAACATGGGCGCTTTAAGCAGGGCGCTGTCCATGGTGCTCACCATCACCCTTACGCTGGCTCTCTCCGCTCTCCCCGTCTGGGCGCAGAATGACACAGAACCCATCGTACTGGAAGGAAAATGCTTGGTAGTTTGCGATTCCAACCCAGCGACCGATTCTAAGGGATCCTCTTCTTCTCCTCTGGGGATCTCTGTACGGGCTGCTAATTCTAAGGTCGCTTTCTCAGCAGTCAGGAGTACCAACCACGAGCCTTCTGAGATGAGCAACAAAACCAGGATAATCTATTTTGATCAGGTAAAAATAACATAAATGGGTAGCTTGCCGAAAGACATCTAATCGTTTCCTACTGACAAAAGGAGCATATGTTTGGAATGGGGAAGTTGGTTTTGCCTGAGTTTTGTTTAAGTTTTTTTTTAAAGGTGATTTCATCCCTGGGAAAGGGACTAGGTTAAAAGTGGAGGGGGAGGCAGCTCCTTACTGTACTGAGATGAGATAGGTTAAGGACAGTAGATGGGAATCAACAGGTAGAGTTGATTTGCAAACTCTTTAATCCTCCTTTGAAAGGAGTGGGCTGAAACTTAGGAATTGGAGACATAAGCTTTTGGTCCATTTAATTGCTCTGTTCAGTTCATAGTTTTGTTCCCCTCTTAATATGGATAGCAATTTCACAAATGCTCTTCTCTGAGAATGAAGTTATTTTTTTCTATTACTTATTGATTTTAGTTTCTACATTTCCACTTTACATTTAAAGGAACATGGAGGGTTAAATAAGTTCTGGCAGGTAGGACTTCACACACAAAAATTCTGTCTCACATTATGACATAAGTAACAATTTTACTATTCTTGATGTGCTGGAATAAATGAAGTAATACCAGACAATACAGGAATGATTTAATGCTTCAAAGAGGTTAATACTGAGGGAAGACTGTAAAAATCAACTTACTTATGCATCCTTGTACTTTATTTTTGAGATTTACTTAGAAATAGTAATGCATAAGATTTTGGTATTTTAATTTAACTTTTATATCCTGAAAAAATAGTTGGAAATTTGTTAAGGGCTTCAAAGTGAAGCGAGGGGAGATAAAGTGAAGATATATAATGAAAACCTCAAAATCTCCAGAAGCTCTTCAGTTGATTAGCAACCAGATTTCCCAGCAGCTAAAATCTTTTAGGAGTTTTCAAAATCATTCAAATTTTTCAATCTTAAATTTTTCAAATCTTTTATGAGGTTTCTGCACCCTACAGAACCTATATCCTACACTGGACTTACTCTGCTGTAGTTAAATCAGCATGCATTTGGCATGGATATAGATAACATAGTAATGAAACTGACTCAGATCTCACTAGTAAAATATGGAGGCAGTCCTTTGGAAAATTCACTGCACCTTAGTAACATCACTGCAGAATTTTGCAACCTTGGAAGGACTTTCTGCACTCCTCCCTTCTTCCAAATCCATTCCTGAAGCAGACAATAATAATTCTTCTGGAAAAATAGAAAAATGTATTCCTTTTACTTTCCAAAATATCATATTGCATTTCCAATTTTGATCTAATGCATCTTAATATAATTAATCTATTTCAATAGGAAAATGAAACAAATGTTTCAGTTTTTCTGCTGAAAGTGATGCTGTTTACAGGATGCAATTTCTGGACTATCAAAGATCCATGTTTTGAAGGAGAAGACAGAAAGGCATTGGAGTTATGTCATGCCAACTCTGGTTTAAAATCCATGTACTATATCTAATATCCTGCCATCAGCTGTTTATGCATTATGTGTGCTTATAGAGCTGTAGATACAGCTGATTCTTGCAAATATTAGCTGAAGGTTTTAATTAAGCTCACTAGTTATTTTTTTTTGTTTTTCAAGGCATATTCTTTGACAGGCTGACAGATCTGCATTTCTCCTGAGTGTTAGAGTCCTAGGAATCTTGTAACCAACCCAGTCACATTGTCATTAACCTTTTCAAGGGATCAGAAGTCAGATGTATATTTAGCATAAGATACATGGAGATAGTGGAAGCACATGACAGCTACCTGTTTCTCAGAGGAAGGAATAGAAGGCAAAAGATCAGTATTTTCCCACTTCTACCCAGATACAAGATATATAAGAGATGACTTTTAAAAGTATATGCTTTAATTATATGCATCTCTGTTCTGCTAGCTGTGTACCACTTAAAAATACCCCACTCTTTCTGCAAAGTTTTAACTTCCTGTTTTTTTATGAGATACCATCCACTTCTTGCCTTCATATGTTTCATTTACATCTTCACATTCATTACTGGACACATTAGCTAGCATATGTTACTCATTATATGCAAACCATATTGCTTCTGGAATTGTCATGACAACTGAAGTACATCCCTACCCTGATTGATCCGAAAACATATTGCTAAGGTACACTCTGATCTATACATGTTTATTGAGAAGAAAGTCCCACTGAATGGAGTTTATTCTCCGAGCTCAAAGAAATGTATTTAGGCAGGAGATCATATAGATTGGGTGAAGTGGATCAATGATGTTGCTGACATCAAGGCACAGGAGAAGGATTACAACTTGCCTTATGAAAATGACCCAAGTAGAACTTTTAGAAAAAAGTTTTTTTCTCAAGAGCAAAAGAAGATATGAAGGTATTCTTCCTGTTACCGGTAGTATTATTTTTTTAGATGGTAGAGTCATAGAGAATGCAATATTACATTTCATTACTTTTATGATAATATATCCTTATTGTTTAAACAATATATTAGATGCAGTTTTTATTGTAATATTAACAATGATTCATCATCTAGCTGTTTGGAAAGTTTAGTCTTGTACTGGATCTACAGCTTTGTGTTATTCATTTTAATCTTTTAGTGATCTTTATATAATCTAAAGAAACTGTTTTAGACAGGAACATTGATAAATTTATGTTGTAATATTTATTCAGGGACAGAAACATACACACACACATAAACATGGGCTGTATCAGATCAGTGGATGATCTAGTTCATAGATCATACACACACACACACACACACACAATCCTTTCCCATCCTTTGCAAATAATCAGAGAAGATTTTCTCTTCCCCTGTCTTCCAGATTATGTCAGGCTACATTTTTGTCAGCTCCTTGTAATCTGATCAGTGGTCAGAGTTTAATGGGTGTTACAGTTAGAAACTTTCAAGGCCATCACATTGAGAAAGGCTGCTGAAGAAAATAGGCCCTATATGCAAAGCACATGTTAGGTGGCTGTAATTCCATCAAAGTTTACTGAGAACTTCAGAGGATGACCTGTTTATATATAAATAAAGAGTTCACGACTGTAGAATTTAATTGAAAGGCAAACTGAAATGTAAAATATACAAAGCGGATATTTCACAGCCCGTTACATT
The DNA here is from genome assembly GCA_032468175.1 of Toxicocalamus goodenoughensis. NCBI lineage: Eukaryota > Metazoa > Chordata > Lepidosauria > Squamata > Elapidae > Toxicocalamus > Toxicocalamus goodenoughensis. The sequence continues at coordinate 26,475 of JANHFN010004167.1, forward strand.
TATTTTGAACAGTGCCCTCTGGTAAAAGATAACAGGGCAGAGTTAAAGGGAGATACATACAAAGCTGAATAAAATGATAAAGCAATTTTAAAGGCAACAAATTATGAAAAGCCAAATGATACTTTAAAAGGTGTATTATATTAGATTCTCTGATAAATTTGTGGCAGAGATTAGAACTGCATGAGACATAATTCAGGTTTTTATAAATTCGTTTGTATTATATAGAAAGCCCTGGGATTCTACACTTTTATTTAAAAAAGTGATTTAATTAAGTGGGGCTCATTCCTCAGTTAATGGATAGAGGATTGCAAAACTGGCCAGGCAGGTAATAACAATAATAATAAACTGTCAGCATTAGGCACACTGACATCTAGAAGAAGGTTAGTAATAAATACATCAGAAAAATGAAAAAAAAATAAGGTTCAAGCTCAGTGGTGGGAATACTACCAAGGCAATTAATACTTGGATAATTCCAGTCATGAAATATGTAGTTGGAATAATGGATTTGACTCAAACTGAACTAGACGTCCTGAATAGGAATAATCACAACAAATTATGTGCTTCATCCATGCATTGATGCTGCCAGAATCTACTTACCAAGGAGCATAGGTAGGCATGGAATGTTGCAAGTACACCAGACAACTGAAGAAGAAAAATGGACGTTGGAAAATATTTGAAGAATAGTGAAGAAGATGCACTGAAGGCAGGATATCCTGAAGGCTTACTGAACACCAAACTGGCCCATATGAAAGACCATATGAAGAATAGAAAACAGACATGGCAAAGCAATTATATGGCCAGTATATTTCAAAAAAATAGCAGGAAAATGTGATAACAAGACCTGGAAAGAGATAAGGGCAGGAAAGTTGAAGAAAGAGACTGAAAGGCTAAATCTGGCTGCACAAGACCTTAAGAACAAATGAGGATTGAGAAGGATTGAGCAACAGACAGCAAATGTCATCTCTGCCAAGAAGCTTAATAAAGAGTGGACCACCTAGTTAGGTGCTGCAAGAAGATCACACATATTGATTGCTAACAATGACATGATAATGTACCAACAATGGTGCATACAACTTGACTACAAGCAAGAACTGGTAGGACCATAGAATAGACAAAGTAACAGAACATGAAGAAGCTAAAGCACTCTGGGAATTTATAATTTCAACAGACAAGCATCTGTCACACAACACCCTAGATATAATAATAATAATAATAATAATAATAATAATAATAATAATAATAATAATAATAATAATAATAATAATAATAATAATAGAGTTGGGGAGAGATTGGCTCAAGTGTAGCAAAGAACAAAATGCATGTTTCTCTTATGAACTCAGCTATCATTTTTGTAAGCAATAAGGATTATGAGATTAAGCACAAGCTTAGTGGGAAAGGTGGGGTTTATGTTATGGTTATAAGGAATAGACAGAGAAATGGAATGATATTGCTCAGGAAATGAAGACAAGAATTCTAAATAGTTATACTACTAAACTACATATTTTCCTCAAAAATAGATTTAATTCAAGAATTTTGGTATTGATAAAAAAAATCAGGATAATTACCCTTGTTTTCTTGCATTAAAATTAAGAAATAATTATAGACCTGAGAAGAGAACTATTATCCTTTCTATTTAAAAAAAACACGCATCTCAATGTGGGTCTTCTAAACAGAAATGTTGTGTGTGTACAACTTCAGACTATCTGATGTCCACTCTCAATTTGTGTGGAATATTGGAGTCTACTCACTGCAAAGTGAGTAAATTTAAAGGGAAGATGGATGTTTAAACTTATCTGCAAGGCATAAACTGCCTCCTAACCTAACCTGCCAAATCTTCCAAATGCATGGAGACAAAAAAAATTAACCAAATCAGCTGACATGTCAAACGTCTATTTACTATCCTACCAATTTTGGAAAAGTACTGGAAATTGCAGAACATCTACTGGGGTCACACAGCTGCCAGAATGCCTTTACCACCCATGTCAGCTAAGTGTCTCTGGGAAGTTTACAACAACATAAATAAAAAGACAAGAGGTAGTGGAATTGAGGGTGGAGGGGGAGTGA
>JANHFN010004167.1:59917-70164 GCA_032468175.1 Toxicocalamus goodenoughensis
GATAGATAGATAGATAGATAGATAGATAGATAGATAGATAGATAGATAGATAGATAGATAGATAGATAGATATTCTTTTTAAGAAACAAGTGCTTCTAAAACCAATCTGTGGCTTAGAATTTTTGATAGTGCAGCTGTTAATGGTTTGCAAGCATTGTGTGAATCCAGAACAATGGGTGCCATATAGACCAGCCTCCTCGTAAAGCACCTCAGGCAATGTGACTTTGTCATGGCTAAGTAACATATTCTGGCTGCTGGACCTCACAAGGATCTCCCAGCAAGCAGTAGCAGCCAAAATAAAAACAATGGTTAACACTGTATTCTGTTACACCATATGAAATAAATAAAAAATGAGTTAAATCAGTAAACCATTATGCACTTGTGTGTTCTGGTTCCAGAGTCTTACCAGCTAAAAATAGCTGGGCTGAAGAAGAGGTTTCTACTCTCATCCTTCCATCTTTCTTGGAACAATTTTTCTTTGTACATTTTATTTCAGCTTAGAGTTAACTTTTATTCAGCTTCTGTTCTTGACCTCTGGAACATCGGCATAGCTCATGCATTTCCTTCTCCCTTAAACTGTCGCTTGGGAATTGGATTGTGAAAGAATTCTGCTGAATTCTTCCCAGTTTACAGTTTTTTTCTCGTAAATAAATCTCGCAACAATGAAATGCATCCTTTTAGACTGATGGGCATAATGGATCAATTTTTATCCCCATTCCTGGGAAATCCAATAAAATATTGGAAAATGCATTTCTTGGTTGTGAATGATAAACAGATAAACCTTTAGCATTATTCAAACTATTTTTCAAAGGAAATGGTTAATCCAGTACAATCCTTTTAGCTCTGACACAGAATAAATGGTTAAAGCAAACAGGAACTTATTAGAAATCAATGTCTTGTTACTAAACAGGGCTGAGGCTGCAAAACTAATGCTCAACCTTGTGCATAATCTCTGTCTCTCTCTCCCCTTGCTTTACCTTTAATACCTTTAAAACTAGTCTCTGCTTCTCCACTGTAGTTTGCAGTTTTAAACTACAGTACTAATTAACCAACACTATGCAATTACTTCCCACAATTGAACAACTCAAAGATTTGTCCTCTCTTTTATACTGTATCTTCTTGATCTTTTTCTGTATCTTTTGTTTCTGTTCATTTTTCCTGAATATGCATGTTTTTGCCATGCAAATGCAATCCATTTATACACAAGTGTCCCCTATAGTTTGATTTTCATGGAGTTTCTTTCCTGAAAATAATGGACTCAGGAGAACTCTACAGTTGTCTTGCAGTTTATGAAGGGTCTACTATAACCGATGCTAGCTTTCTGAGGTAAAATAAATCTGTGATGAACTTTCTTAAAAATACCTTGAGATGGTTATATCTCTGCTTCTTTCCTACTTTCTATGGAATAGTTTGTATTCCTAAGACTGCCACCTCAGTATCTTTGACTGTTGTTAAGCCTTTGTCATCATCTGGTAATATGAAGTAATAAAGAATGGGCGTTGTAATAGTCAAAGTAACTATCCAGTTAAGAAAGTTTGATCAATTTGAGGAACAGATACTTAGAGCTGGCAAGGAAGAGGATAACACTCTAGATTTAGTTAAAAAGTCATTAAGTTGTAATGCAGAAGGCATTTTGTGGGACTGAAATAAATTTGGGTTAGATTTTCACAAGTGGAAAATAAGAATAACTCAAAGAACTGAGTTTTGATTAATGACCTCTCTTAAATATAGAAGGATGGGGGCAGTTTATTGCTGCAGGACAAAAATAAACCATGTTTTCCTAATTTTTCTGTTTTGGTTTTCTGTTTTCTGTCCTCTCTCCTCCTCCTCCTCCTCCTCATCATCATCATCAAATCTTCCAAAGATAACTTACAGACCATCTCTCTTATTCAGTGCAGATTTAAGAAAGTAGTCACACTTATTTATTTTTAAGCAATGATACATGAAGCTTGATTCAACTGCTGATTTGGACTAGACATGCAAATTATTATACTGAAAGATAAGAGAAAATGAATTTCTTTTCAGGTTAACTGAGATATTTTGCTGGGCCATTTAATTATATAAAGCTGACAGTTTGAAGCAGAAATATTAGACTTGGAGGCCACCTTGGCTTCTCAATAATAATTCATCAGGCTATGACAGATAGTACAAAGAAGTAGCAAACTAGTAAATCAACAGGCCAAGGATCTGGTTTGCAACCAATGAGATATATCATGGGCCATGAGATTGGATATCAGTACAATGCTATTTGCGTGCACAGGACTCATTTTGGAGCTCTATGAACCAATCCCAAATCACCTGCACAGCATCCCTGATATCATTTGTGCTGCTTACATGTGTTCTTATGCACAATTCATAGATAATGCTGATTCATGTACAGATAGTCTTTGACTTACAACCACAATTTCTATTGTTAAGCGAGTTTTGCTCCAAGTTACAACTTTTCTTGCCACAGTTGTTAAGTGAATTACTGCAGTTGATAAGTTAGAAACCCGTTTGTTAAGTGGATTTGGCTTTCCCATTGACTTCACTTGCAAACAGGGATCACATGACAGCAACAGTCATAAGCATGAACCAATTGCCAAGCATCTGACTTTTAATTACATGATCCTGGGGACACTGCAAAAGTTGTAACTGTGAAAAATGGTCATAAGTCACTTTTTTTTCAGTGATGTTGCAACTTTGAATGGTGATTAAATGAACTGTTTTAAGTTGAGGACTACCTGTAATGATTCGTTTCAGATTTTGAGAATATGAGAATTTATTCCAAGAAAAAATGATGGTTAACAAATCAAAGCTGAAGGGCTTCACATTTTAAACTAGGCCAAAGAATCATCTTTCAATCCATCCATCCATCCAATTATGTCTTGTCCCAAAGTGCAGCTTTGTATAGTAGCACCCGCCCCCAAGCCATATTTCAATCATTTACCATTTATATTTTTATTTCTGTAAATGAGATATTGTTTTTACAGGATATACAAGAGACAGCTGGGTGCAGAGGTTAAAGGCACTGGATTATGAACTGGAGTCTTAGAATACTAGTTCTGCCTTAAGCATAGCTGACTTAGGGCCAGGAAGAAGGCCATGGCAAACCGCTATGAAAATGTGGGCCAAGAAAACTGCATGTATGTTGGCAGGCATCAAGACTGACTTGAAGATCGCCACCCCAAAAGCTACATAAGTATTTCATTTATTTATTTGTAAGCCTGCTATATGTATGTCATGTTTGTATGCCGGCCTATTTTGCTATCCAGCTCTTGCTTACTTAGCAGTTCAAAAGCATGCAAATGCAAGTAGATAAATAGGTAACACTGTGGTGTAATGGTAACAGCCTTCCATGCATATAGTCATGGTGGCCACATGACCATGGAAGTGTCTTTGGACAATGCATCGAACACAAATGGAAAGGGGAAACCTTTATCTTTATCTGCTTCTTTTCTGGCAATATTTTCTGGCAATATTTTTAAAGCTTAATAAAATGCCTATCAATCTATCAAATCAAACAAACTTTTATTGTCAATGCACAACATGTGTACAATGAAATTAAAATAAGCCTCCTTGGTGGTGGCCCTGCAAGTCTATCATATTAAAGTCTATCCCTACTCCCCTCTCCCATTTTGGCTTAGCTAATATAAACAGCTGGAACATTATTATTATTATTTTGCAGCAAAATTGGAAGAGGCAGCTTAAGACTTTCTTTTCCTTTCAAGTACCCACTTATGTATTTTTCTTTGGGGGTATTTTACATTTCCCCTTTCATTAAATATGTGTAAATTTGATAGCCTTCATACATTAATTTTATATTATAATTGCACAGAAACAATGTAGCTGCGGTGAATTGTGATATTTTCACAAGAGGCCAACCTTCCTACAAAGGCCATTATAATGTGGGAAAAGAAAAGGAAATAACTTCAGATTCTTCTCAGCTGTTGAGAAAGAACATAGTGTCACAGTTTCCACTATGACATGGAAAAGGCAAAGATATGAGAAAGTGATAGGAATAATAATGAAAAAGTAGAAGTGTGAATGTCTCTCCTAATGCTCAATGAAGAAATGTCTTAAACCCTGAAGTGACACTTCCAATTCAGCTCAGACCAAAAGTAGATGATTATTCTTCACTGTAAAGTGATCTAAAAGTAGCTTCTTAAAAATTCTTTATTAAATTTTGGTCACAATCCAACAGGATGAGACTAATTGTTTAATGAATCACTGATCCGTGCTGTAAAAATCTGTAGGCTCCCTAGATGGCAGCCAAAATTTAGAATTGTCTTTTTTTTTTTGCTTCTATATACAGTAGGAGTCATCTAAATTTTGCAGCTATGATCAAGACCTATTTAAAGGCATTGCTAATATATTATTAAGAGATAAATGTGAAGGAACTGTTTAGGGTTACTAGATCTGAGCTGTAAATCTCTGAATGATCTCTAGAGAGCAGCAAAGTATTTTAGTTTTGCAGGTCCTTTGCTCCCACCTAGTGGTCATTTTGAATTTTGCAGCTCTGATATGTTAATCTTGGAGCATTTGGAGTAGTATTCCCAGTAGGAGTTGAAAAAAAGGGTGTTTAAGTTTCCTTAAGATGTCATAACTTTTATCCTGTTTTGTTAGAGTGTGCTTTTGACAAATTTTAACTTCACAGTCTTTTATTTTTCAAACAGAAAAATAATTGTGTTAATTATTATTATTAATTATTATTATTAAATTATAATTCAGTGATTCCAGAATAGTGTCATGTATCACAACACAGTCACATACATACATACATATTTCCTCCAAAAGGATCAGTTACCAAATTTGTTTTTTATGAGGCTCCTGAAGATTTTTGCAAAATAATAAGTCAGCATCATTTTTTAGCTATAGCTGATCACATTTATTGCTAATTCTTAAAACTTTCCCTTAAAAGAAAACAAGTCAAGAACCTGCACAGCTCCCTCAGGAATAATGGTTATTTCTCTCAGTTTGGTAATTCAATTCTGATTTGTAAACTTGTGCAGTTGTAGTATAATAGTTATTAAAAAAAATAGAGTGGGCAGTCAACTCTAATCTGTCTTTAGGAAAGTGAAAACTGCTTGCTGCTACAGGTAGAGTAAATCCAGGCTGTTTTTATTAAATAAATGTGATATTTCAGGGCCCGGAAAAACTGAAGGATTATATAATTGAACAATTTAGCCTATATGAAAAGGGAATGAAAACTGATTTAAGTATAAGGGATACATAAAAACAAAAACAAAAAAAGATATACTAGTAAAAAAAGTGTGTATTTATACTGGCTGGTATATAGATAATACTGTAAATTCATAGAAAGAAAGCTTTACAGGTGGGCCCTGAGTCTGACTTATGACCAGACATTTAGTAACTGATCGAAGTTATTAGTGATTCCACCCTCCCCCAAAGGTACTTGTGACCTGGCTCCAAAGTTCCACTGGCCACTCCCCCCCATGGTCATGTGATCACTTTTTGGTTGCTTGGCAACTGGCCCACATTTATGGTTGTTTATGGTCACATGAATGCAAGTTACACTGTTTTTCTGAAAACTGGCATTTATTTCCAGCTTTTGGCCAAAAATGCCACATAGGGAGCAATGAGTTCCCTTAAGGGCCACAGGTTCACGTAACAATGGATGATGGTGATTTGCTTAATGACCACTGCACAAAAGGTTGTAAAATTGGCTTGGACACCTGAGTCAGCTGCTTTATGATTATCATGATTATATTACAACCAAAAATGGGCAGGCTCCAGCATATGGTAAATTGAGGACTACCTGTGAATCTTATCACAGCTCTAAGTATGCACACACAGCCAATTATTACTTGGGAATTAGTGCCTTTGATTTCACTGGCAAATGAATTGAGTCTATACATGCAGCAGAAAAAAATATAACACATATGGATACTTTGAGATAGACCAAGGAATGTTGTTTCCGAAAATCCCAATTGCTCTGCTATTTAGGGATATTCCACACACTACAGAGGTGTATGCATTGGAAAAAGACTTCAGAGCACTAAAAGTGTATGTACAACATATCTTTAAAATAGCCACATCTTGCTTTCGAGCAGGGGTGGGTTTCTACTGGTTCTGTCCACCTCTGTAGAACCAGTAGCTCTGAAGAGACGCAGACATAGAACCGGTTCTATGTCTGCTGATGTTTTTGCCCACCCACTCTTACCTGATCTTTATTTCCTGATTTTTCAACTTCAGCTGCCAAACAAGGCACAGCTGCAATTAAAAAAGCAGGAAAAGAGGGCTGTTTCAAGGGCTGCATCTCTGCACATAGCATGCTGATGATGATTTACAGGTGCGCGGCTCACTGCATGCAGGGAAGCTGGTAAATCCCAAACCAGTAGTTAACCCTGTCATATCCCACCCCTGCTTTCAAGTTTCTGTAAGGACCACTTAAAGAAACAGCTGTTTTTTAAGTCAGCTCATTAAAGCATTCACATCTTTAATAGGATTCCTAAAAAGAGCAGCCTCTTTTTTCCACATATGAGTAATCCTCAAGAACACATATGTGTCAAACTAGTGGCATCACATTGCTGTCACATGACATTTCATTCTGTTTTTCCCATTTGCAGAGCTAGGCTAGGTGTGGCCTGCACATGATGCATCTGGCCACCAGTTTGACACCTCTGCCCAAGAACAATATTTTAAAGAAATATTGCAACTGTCTCCCACTTCTACTAAAGCGTTTTTTCCAACTCATTTAGAAGCATGCATAACATTCTCTTGCTTCTAAAATTTTTATTTCCACCCAAAAATCTCTTTGAGCAATGGTTAAGGGCAAGACAAAGACTGAAGGGATATCCTTTACACTTTGGGATTTTTTTCAAATTGGGAGATTCTGGGAGTTGCATAATAGTGTTATGATGGACAAGACTGGTGGATAATTAATTCCTTAGTAAGCAAGGTATGGGATCACCAAAATATGCAAATCTCTTTCTAATGGCTAAGTTGTTTTTATCACTTTAAATCCTTTTGTGAAACAGAGAATACAGGATTCCAACATAAAACAAATAAAAATAAATATAAAAAATAAAACAATACTAATTTACAGTCATGAACAGTTGTATAAAAAAACTACCCCCCACTTGTTTTCACATGGCAACATTTGCAACCCAGAGTAAATAATTGATAAATTAGTTTCTGATTGCTTCCGTTTGTAAATTAAAATTTAAAATATGTACCCAAGCGGTTTATTTTCATTTGCAGTTTTCTCTAACCTAATTTTTTTTCCTGTAAATTTCTCATTTACAGTTTTATCTAACCTGAAATACAAGGAGTCAGTTTATTTTATACAAGGTGTTGATATAAATGCTTCTGCATGCAATTTTCTCTCTGAGGTGCATTTAGAATGGAAATGTGAGTTGAAAAGGTCAGAGAAGTTTTCAATCCAAAAGACTTCAGAAAAACAACATTGAAGAAGGAATTGGTAATCCACTTCCATAATGTTAATGCTTGTCAATGGGAGTCTGGGGAGGTTTCTACAAAATTAGCAAGAGCTGAAGTCAACATGAATTATTTTTCTTCCACCTCTTAGTTTAGGAAGGACTGAATTGGTTCATTCATTTAAAAATTGCCAGCATAAAAATATCCAGAACTAATTCAAAATGAATACAGGTTTATTCCAAGATACCTTTAAACAAGAATCGGGTTTACTAAGGTAAATAACAGATAAGGTAGATAGAGTCAACAGAATTCAAAGAGGGCTGAATTTAGATCTCTTGTGGGCACAAAAGGACTCTACTGTCAGGGTTCCAGTTAACATTCTCAACGGAATCAAAACTCCAAGGCAGGCATATTTTCAAAGTATAGATTTATTTGGCATGTCATAATGACACATCTGGGGAAAACCCAATTCTGAAGGGCTTGAGGTTTTCCCCACCCCAAAGTTTTTTCCCTGAGGTCACATGTCCATCACATGGTCCAATCAGGTTGCAGCCCCAATCCTGGCTGGATTTGGTTCATGTTTCTCCAACACATGGTAGCGCATCCTTGACTCTCACAGGAAAGAATGTTATTTTGGCTACACATCCCCAGCTATCTCTACCTCATGTTCCCACAGCTCCAACCGGCCTTGCTATGGCAGTCCAGAAGATGCTCCCAAAATGGCTGCAGGACTGACATCTAAACTGATGATGTGCTTGACCCCTCCCTTGGGCTCAGCCTGATCATCTCTTATAAAAAGGAGAGTCGGACAAAAATTGGCCTTCCTTATTTACAACCTCACAAACAACATTCAATCCCAATTTTAAGAGACAACTACATTCTCCACTGAGGTTACAAAAGGGTCTTCTTTCAAGAGGTATTGAAAGTTGGAGCTGGATTTGGAATTAGTTGGTTTCCTTCCTTTCCTCCCTCTCTCCTTTCTTGCAAACATTTTTTGTGGTGTTCCTTTGGTTTGATAGAGCCCTTGGGGAATACACAGTCCATGGTTTCCTTTCAGGCTTTCTAATTAATAGGCTGTAGTGATTCCTGTCTTGCTGTTTCTCAGTTCTTTCCTTCCATAGGGAAAGAGGCTTCTGTTTTCTGTCTTATTCTTTATGTATTTTTAATATTTTTTGGGAAAGTCTCAGTTATGTCCTTCAGCATGTTTTACTGTTGGATTGAAAATGCTACTCCCGAAGTTGCTATTTTCTGATACATATTTTTCTAGTCTTTTGTGGTCTCCTTTGGCAGGGAGTTGATACTTCCTGATCTTCAAAAGGTCCCTGAGGGGTTTCCTCATTTCCTCTGTTACTTGATTTTCTTCCCCCAAAATGTATATCATCAGTTTGGTTCAATGTTTCTGGTACTGCTGAAGGAAGACAAAAACTAACCAAACACAGGTAAGCCTTACCTCATGGCTCTAAATGCTGTGAAATGTGCTTATTTTTCTTCTCTTAATTGCATCTGCAGATAGCTGCTCAGCAGGTGTGTTTCAAATTACCAGATTAAAATAAATTACAGTGAAAACACTTTTAAAATACTGTATATTTAGGCTTATATGTATGTACATGAAATTAGTATTCTGTATTAGAAAGATAGTGGAATCATAATCTTTTTCCAACAAAACTTTATTTTCAGGAACATAACCTAGATATAATATAGAATTGATTATACTCCTTCCAAATTACATGAAGTTTATGAAGTGATACATACATGAAATGTATGAAGAGTCATGTGATCTATAGACTACAATGATCATAAATTTGAAGATTAGACTGAAGTCAGTTGTTGGAATCAGGAAATAAATAATGTAAATCTTGTCTGTCAAGTCTGTCAATGGATGAGGGGCAGAAAGAAGCAGACAAGGTCACAATATATAAAAGTTCGAATAATCACTCTTATGAAACAGTGCCTCTTCCCCACAAAACCCTGAAGACATTCAAAAAGCCAGACAATATTTCATTTTAAAGTTATTTTCCCCAGAAGTAGAGTATATATCAGTTATTTTATTATTTAACTTATTTTTTTTCCTTTGTAGGACGGGACTGGGTGAGCAACCACAGTATTGCTGTGAAGACTATTCTACACTTCTGTTGGATTAAAATTGCTCAAATTTGCTGAGCGTTGACTCTGGCAGGTCCTGTGGAATTGACTGAGGTATGATCTTGCTTGGTTGACTTGCTTGAGAAAAGTTATATCTCCAAAAGAGCAAATGTCCAGTCAGTGGACAGAACAGTCCTGTTGGGAATCCTCTATTGTGCTAGAGTTACTGTTATAGCCCCTAGAAGGTTGCTAGGCCAGTGTAACTTTTTGAGTCCAATGTTTTCTTAGATTTTGAAAATAGAAACAACCTGAATTCCTGAAGCACCCCTACTAAGTTGGCTTCATCTGATCAGTTCGATCCAGAATTGAACAAAAGGATATATCAATGGCCATCCTTCAGAAAGGGCTAAGTCAGGGATGTCAAACTCAAGGCTCCACGGGGTGGAGCCAGCCTGCAGAGTGCTTAAATCCAGCCCACGGGGCCAGCCTGGAGATATCAAAGGACTGGCCCGGAGTGCCTCTGGTGGCTAAAATGGGCCACATGTGGCCCTCCACATCTCATTTTTACCCTACTTGGCCTCCTGCAGCACTCTGCTGGTCAAAATTGGCCTGAAAATGGCTGAAAACCAGGCTGAAAGCAGCCAAAAAATGGCCTAAATATGGGCCATGTGGCCCATTTTTGGCTGGCAGAGTGCTGCAGAGGCCATGGAGGGTGAAGATGAGGTAAGGCGAGGCTGCTCACAGACCCCTGTACCTTGATTTGGACCGTCGGGTGCTGCAGGCGG
>JANHFN010004168.1:12204-27692 GCA_032468175.1 Toxicocalamus goodenoughensis
TATTCTATTCTATTCTATTCTATTCTATTCTATTCTGTTCTGTTCTGTTCTGTTCTGTTCTGTTCTATTCTATTCTAATCATGCATTATTGATATTCCTTTACCAGGGAAAGATACAGGAATGCTTTGTTCTTGCTATATTGGAGAGTTGCACAGACTCACTTCTGCCAGTCCGGACTTGAATTATGTTTGTGGTTCTGCATTTAATTACTTTGTCATCATTGACCTTATTGTCCTATTCCTCTTATCTGGTTGTATTTTAATAAACTGACATTTTGTTATACTACTTTTTATTCTGGCATAAGCTGATTTATGAGGAGATGAATCTTGAAGGACAGGCTACAAAACTCTAATAAACACATCTGGTATAAAAAGGTTCATCTGTTCACCTCTGAATATTGAGCAAAACAAAAAGGGAGAGGATGGAATTCCAGTTAGTAGAAAATGTGATTGCACACAGTCTTACAAATCAAAAATATTACCATCATGTGAACTAACTGCTGAAGTAGCTGCCTTGTTTGCAAGTTTATTTCTGAGTGCAATTTAAACTAGTGTTTATTAAAGTTACATTGACCTTGGGGCTTGGGTATTTTTGAAACTGTTGGTTTTGTGTAAAATCCACCACTAATGGAAGCAATGAGAGAGTGCCTACTGGAGATCCTCTCATGTTATTTAATGAGAGAAGACTTGAAAGCCAACATTTTCCATAGAGATGCCCCTCCTACAGCCTTCCTTAAAGGCGAGAGAGGCCCTTGTTCTTATGGTATTTCAGAGGCTTGTTAAAACCATTTTTTTCCTGAAGGGCTTTGGAAATCATATTGTTACGAGAACATGATGTCATAAATGGATATCAGTGGATGATATCATGGTGTTTATTATTTATTATTACTTATACAGGTAATCCTCGACTAAGACCATAACTGAGCCCAAAATTTCTGTTGTTAAATGAGAAATTTGTTAAGCAAGTTTTACCCCATTTTACGACCTTTCTTGCCATAGTTGTTAAGTGAATTATTGCAGTTGATAAGTTAGTAACTTGATTGTTAAGTGGATCTAGCTTTCCCATTGACTTTGTGCTTGTCAAAGGTTGCAAAAGATGATCACATGATATTGTGACACAGCAATGGTCATAAATATGAACTAGTTTGCCAAGCATCTGAATTTTGACCACATGATCATGGGATGCTACAAAGGTTGCAACTTGAAAAATGGTCATAAATCACTTTTTTCAGTGCTGATGTAAGTTCGAATGTTGACTAAATGAATGGTTGAAAGTCAAGGACTACCTGTACCACTGTATTGAATTCTTGATTTTTGCTCTGTATACAGTTGAATTGTAAACTGCTTTACAGTCTCATAAATTAACACATGAACAAACATGCAAGAAAATTCAGCTTTTGTTAGAAGGAATAGGATTTCAGAGCAGCTTCTTAGTATAGAATAAACATAACATTACTATAGGTATATTTTACTGTAGATGTAAAATCAGTTGAAATAACAATACATAGTTTGGAATGCTTAGGCACAATTTACAAAAGATGTTAAATTTTATAATAATTTTTGAAAGAAGTTTGAAAAATATTTAAACTGAATAGATAAGATAGATAAAATTCATCCTTTTAATTTTATCTTTTATATGAAATAAAATTCATATTCACTATTTGGTGAATAATAAAACATGAACTTTGCTATCATCTCAAAGCAGAAGGCCCTAATAATTAGCTTGAGAAGATTCCATTTTCAAAAATCACAGGATCTCTCTACTTTGCATTGCCGCTACCATATCAGCAACTCATCCAGATATTGAAAATAAGGTATTGTATACAATTTTTGAAGTATAATAAAAACAAAATGTGGATTTGTTATCTACAATATTTCTATAATGTCCATTCCCTAGCTGGTCCATTTGTTTGTTTGCACCTCTAATGAGAACTGCAGCCACAGTCACATGCTCTTAAATTTGTTACAGTGCAAAGAAAAATGCTACAAGTACTGAAGTAATTAGGTCCTTGGTGTAAAATTAGCTACTACATTGCAGGCAGAAAAAAAGAATGAAAATAAGGGTTGAAAAATTCTACTTCTCATAATCCAATGATCCTGGGTGCAAACCCTTTATTACAAATGACAGAAACATGTATGCTTGGAGGAAGCAAACATTATAATTAGAAGTGTGAATAGCGTTCTAACACAGAATTACTTGAAACTGAGCGGTTCCTGTAAAGGAGTACAGCATCTCCTAAGTGCTAAGGTATAATGCTTATGTAGGTATCTTTGTTGTGTTTGAGAAGCTTTTAACAGCAGTCACAACATCTAATACCTCCTTCAATTTTGCATCACTGAGCAAGGTTTAGAGGCTGTGCTGGCTCTTGAAGGTTTATTTCTAAATGAGGAGACCTAATGTTGGAAGAAATGTCAATCTGGGTTCAATTTCAAGTGGGGAGAAAGACATGGAGGTTGATTGGAAAGATGGTTTTAATTATGAAGCCGAACCACCAAACATGTGTGATTCTGAGTAGCATGGAGAGTGAGTGTTATTTATACCCTCTTCTTGGGCTTTGACCTTGAGCTTCCTGTTCCTGTGGCAAGGGCATGTATCCTATTGGTTGCAGACTCCCATGTGAAGTCATGTTTGTCTGAATCAAGTTTGGTTGAACCTTGCTAGGTAATGTAATGAAGGGGCTTGATTATGCCATGTGGTGAGCTATTATTATGTCCTAGAGGGTCATGTCTTAATCCCATCACCCTGAAGCTGAGGTCTTTTGTTTTGTAGATAGGCTGGCCTAGTCTTAATGTGAACCAAATATCTTCTGGGGCAGGGAGCTTCTCTTTCTCCTTAAAAACCTGTTTTTCCATTTCTCATATAAGGAAATACAATATTCTGCCTTCTTAATATGTCCCAAAATATTTCATTCTTCTAGGAGGGGTAGGTGCTAACTTTTTTAAATACTAAGAAGCTGCTCTGAAATTCCATTCCTTCTGACAAAAGTACATGGTAAAAAACCAAATTTCCTCACACTTTATGGTCTGACTGCCGAGAATTGGCTTCTGAGTGTGAGCAAGTCACGGCCTATAGCTCTGAACATTTTGATCTGAGTTAGACTGAGTTAGAAAAAAGACTCAGTGCTGCCTTGTAGAAATAGGTCAACCCTGATCTTCTATTGTGGAAGTAAAAACTAAAGGCCAGCTGAGAAAGATCCCCAAGGACAGGCATGACTTGTTGTGGCCTTCACTGGTAACTATTTGCAAGGCAAGCAAGATTTGGGATAAAAAAAAACCAAGGGCCATCTTAATAATATACTTTAGTTTTTGTTAACTATTTCCTATTTGACAAATTAATATCAGAATTATGATAAAATTACATTAAGCAACTGATTCATATCAGATTTTTTTCCAAATTGATTAAATAAAAATACTCCTTTTTATCTTCAGCTTTGTTTAAACTCTGATTATAAATATTGGTTATTGTGTTTCCTGATTTGAACACTAGAGAACACTGGTTTACAGATGCTGGAAAAACTGTATTAGAGCCCCAGAACTTCAGTATATCAATAGAATTACATCTAAACCTAGTAGAGAATAATCAGTTCTTTTCAATAACAGCAATAACCAAAAAGCATACAAGTATATTAAACTACATAGATCAAAGCAATTGCTGGGTTAGAATTCACAATGTAAGACTCCATACAATGTTATTGTGTGCAGACTTCAGTTTGTACTAGGAGGCTTCCTCTTTTTCTCTTCCTGCTTGTATGTAGCCTTGGATGCATCTACTGTACATTTACGCTCTAGATCACATTTGGGGTGACCTGGAGAATTTTGTGGAATTTTAGTGTGGGTGTTATTTGTCTAATAAATATTAAACTATTGGATTTTAATTTAAATTGTATATTAACTATCTCCCTCCCATTAGATTGGAATGTGGAAAGGACTAGATAGGGGGTGTCAAACTTACATCATTATGGCAGTGTCATGTGATGTATTAGGACTTTATACCCCTCCGCTAAACTGGGTGTGGGCATGGCCAGTGTCTGACACATCCGGCCTGTGGGCCAGGAATTTGACAGCCCTGGAATAGAGATATGCTAGTCTTCCCTTCTCTCTAGCTTGTTCAGATTCTTTGGTTTGAATGTCTATTTCAATGTAGAAGCAGTGTAAGCAGGCTTCTTGTAGAGTTGGTAAGATTTAATATTGTCTCTCTCTCTCTCTCTCCCCGTTCCCCTCAAAATATAGAGTATACTCTCCTAAACAAGGGAATGGATAAGGCTTCAAGTAGCTTAAAAATAACTGTTGGATTTCACCCACTTTGTCTTACTGCAGACCACAAGAAAATTATATTGTCCAGAATCAACATATTTCTACATAAATAAAATAAAATCAGTTTGAAGCAAAGATACTCTGCTTCTTTTTACTCAGAGGTGGTATTCAACCAGTTCGCACCAGTTCAGGCGAACAGGTAGTGGTCATTTGGTCCATTTGGACATGGATCACTGAACTGGTGGTGACCCCTGGCTGGCCACACCCCTGACCAAGTCGCCTGGTCTCTCACTTGCCCCAGTTGCTCTCCCAGCTTTCCCTACCACGTGACGGCTGCAACACAACTTGGGTGGATGTCTCGTGGCTGCTGCAAATGCGCAATGCATGTGCAGCCACTACATATGCAGTGCATATGTGCAGCAGCCCTGGGACATCCACCCACCTGCCCGCCCTCCCGGAGCACATTTTCTTCCTTGTCCCGGAGGACACACTTCTTCCGGCCTGGCCCGGCACGGCCCTGCCAGCCAGCAGGTGGGTGGGTGGATATCCTGGGACTTCTCATGCCCCTTGTTGTGAGATGCCTGCAGCTGCTGCATGCTTTTTTGGGTGCGGCTGGAGTCCAGCAGCCGCACAGAAAAAAGCATGCCCTGTTCTATGTGCCGGGCCCAGCAAGTCCAAGCAGCCAGCACATAGAACAGGGCGGTGCCAGACCATTGGAGAAGTGGAGTGAAGCTGGAGATCAGTAATTTTCGCTTCAAGGAGCCTGCGACTGCCGCGTGTTCTCCAGCCCCACCAAAAAAAGCACAACATGCACTGGCCCATTGGAGGAGCAGAGAGGCAGCTACAGGGTTCTCACACCGAAAAAGGGACAGCTGGAGGTGATTTTTTTTCGGTCTCCAGCTGCTCCCTTTTCAGCACAAGAAGCCACCCCCAACTGGCCAGCTGCTGTCCTCCTTCTCTGCCGGTTTCTTCTGTATGACCAAGGAGGAGGAGGACAGCAGCCACCCAGTTGTGGGAGGCTTCTTACACTGCAAAAGAAGTGGCTGGAGACCGAAAAAGAGTTGCCTCCAGCCACCCCTTTTCACGGGAGGCAGACACTGCGCCGCTGAGGAAAAGAGGAGATGCCGAAGTCCTGGCTATCACCCGGGAGGGCACTGTGGAAGGACACATCACACGCCCCTGTCTCCCCTGCTACTTTTGTTCTTGTTCTCGGCTTCTTCCATGGGGGCACTCTTAAAGTCGATCTTTAAGAGCTGGAAGATGTTTCGCCAACTCATTGCTGGGAGAGGTGTAGCCCCTGAATACACAAGAAGTCTTGGGCAAAGTTCTCTGACTTTTAAAACACATCCGCATGGTGTCTGCCTCCCTTCACACTCCTTGTGCATGACGGGAGCACCTAACCAGAGTGAGAGAGAGCGAAGTTGGCTGCTATGAGGTGAGCGCCTTGGCTTCCCCTCTTGCTCCACACAGTCACCCTGAGCTGGTGCAGTTCTTTACTTGGGTAGCCAGACGCCTGAAGCAGCACCCGCAGCAGCAACAGGCAGCACTGCAGCAATGAGGCCCAGTAAGATTTGGTGGTGCAAATTTATCTCCAAGAGGCTTCTGGCAAAAAAACAAAACAAAAACCATTTGGCAGGCAGACTCGGCAGGCAGTCGCAATTTTTAGTTGGGCTTTTTTTTTTTTCAGCCCAAGAGTGGAGGAGGGGGGGAAGGTACGTAGGAAATCACCCTGTATCTGCAGCATTGGTCATGTGAATGAGTGGGCGTGGCCAACTCGATGCCACTCACAGGAAGGTGCCGCACCTTGATTCAAACCTTTTTACTTCTGGTTCTGTGGCCATGGCTTGGTGGGTGTGGCAGGGGAAGGATACTGTAAAATTTCCAGTCAGAGGTGATATTTGCTGGTTCTCCGAACTACTCAAAATTTCCGCTATTGATTCTTCAGAACTGGTCAGAACCTGCTGAATACCACCTCTGGTGCAACACCTTGCTGATTTTGCCACACCCACCCAGTCACATGACCACCAAGCCATGCCCACCAAATAAGCCACGCCCACAGAACCAGCAGTAAAAATTTTTAAATCCCACCACTGTTTTTACTGCTTAACCAGTCCAGATATGTCACATGATGCTGCCATGATGGCGTGAGTTTGATACCCGTGCCCTAAGCGATATAAAAATGAAACTGGTATCTGATTTAACTTTTAATTATTTCACCATTACACAAGTTTTGTTTTTTTTAAATACCAATCAATATCAAAGACAAGTTATAATAAAACATTTAGACATAACTTAATTGTACTAAAATAGAACACCTAGCCAAAGTCAGGTTTGGGAAGAATTGATGAGTCTAATACCTATACTTTTATTCTGCTTTAAATTATATCACTATATTAATTTACTGTAGTTTATATCAGTGAGGGAACTAGAAGGACATGAACTGAGCCACATATTAAATATTGATAGCTGAGTGCAACTT
The DNA here is from genome assembly GCA_032468175.1 of Toxicocalamus goodenoughensis. Classification (NCBI taxonomy): domain Eukaryota; kingdom Metazoa; phylum Chordata; class Lepidosauria; order Squamata; family Elapidae; genus Toxicocalamus; species Toxicocalamus goodenoughensis. The sequence goes on from JANHFN010004168.1 coordinate 18,937, forward strand.
TTACATTTGATTTGTCAGCTACATATTCACCAGAGGCGTGTGCTCAGTGAATGTGAAGGAATTGGAGTAATGGTGTTGAACATTTCAAATATTTCATCAAGCTTTGTTAACTCTGTAGACTAGTGTTCAGGGAATGAAGATTAAAGCTTCTAACTAAAGGAGACCTATAAAATAGCTAACTCAACTGATGTTGGGAAAGTAAAACCGTCACGCTACTTTCCAATCTAGTGCCTTCCAGACGTAGCAAACCACTGCAATATATCTGCAGGGCAGGATACCAGAAAGGTTGATCTGATGTGTTAGCCATCTTTGAAGGCTCAGTAAAATTGTATTAAAACATGCTGGAGAGGCTAAATGCTACTGAATCAAACTTTCTATACTCACAAGAGTTTGTAGTTCAGTAGTTGGGGCTCCCATTCTGCATAGAAGAATCAGAAATCCAACTCTCTCTGTGGATTTCAACTCTCAGAATTCTCATAAATGGCAGCTGAAAAGTTTTGGGATTTGAAATCCATATAATTGGCCTATGTACAACTACTCTACTATACAATGATCCGAGTCCTGTTGTACCTGGGGGCTGGCAGGACTGGTACCAAGTTAGATCTAATAAACTAGTATCCTTAGGCATTTTATCCCCAAATGGAACACAATCTTTGTTCCAAATAAACAACAGATTAATTCATCATATCAGATAGTATAACCCTATTTATTTCTTGCTCAGCTGTTCCATTTTTTTGTTTAGATTCCAGTTCCCTCAGAGTGAGAATCTCTTCATTTGTACTTTATACAGTGCCTTGAACGTTTCCATTGTTATGTTTATATTTTATATGTTATGTATATATTTATGAAGTTCCTTGAAATTATAAACAAGCCAATAGACAAATGGATTGTGGCCCTGTATTTCACAAGAAACTTTCTATTGGTTGCATAGAAGTTCCCTTATGCATGCTAAGTGATATGTTAGATCAAGCCAAGGTAGGTGCTATAAATTGATTGTACCACAAGATGAAAATAATCAATTAACAGGTTAAGGGGGAGAAATGATACTTTGAAAAAAGAATATATTAAGTCATTTGGTCACATATTAGATGGCTTTTCTCTGCTCCATATTGATCCATGATGTACTCATTATGTCTAGCAGTTTAGGACAATTTAGGATAATTTTGCTTGAACATGTTATTAAGTTTGAAAAGCTTCCCTTTTAATGCTTTAGTAATTGGCCTTGTAGTCCTGAAGCCCAGGTTTATGACAATGACAAACTGTACTTCCATGAGCCACTGTTGCCCATACAATACATATTCTAAAATGTATACATGGTGATAAGGAGGAGACTTAAATGTGAAAGGGATGCTTTGATTTTCCTCAGGAGCAACTAGTATATATACTGTGAGACATCTTGCAGGATTTGAAAATGTAATTATGAAAGAACATTTTTCCTGGCTGCCCAGAACTAGAATAGATTGGGCATTGGGATCTGTTTTCAGAAATATTTATAAATTTCACCTTATTCAGCACAATATGTAAAATTAGGAATCACTGCTAGGATTCATTATCGACTGTCAAATGGTGTTTACCATTTAAACTGATTTATAATCGCAACTTCTGCACTTCTTCCTATAGTAAAGCAATTTCCTGACTCATTTTTTTTTACGCTGGCTACTGAGGAAGAACATTACAATAATTATGTGTTTAATGTGAACATTTTAAAGTAATGTGCTGTGTATGAAAGAATTCTTTTGCACTGCTTCCTGTGAACACGTAAGCCTTAAAAGAGCCCAGGAATAATAATTATTGTAATTAAAATAAATAAGTCAACAGATAAAACTGCTAGAGCATGACTAAAGTTCACTCTGATGTAGCACCGTTTATTGCCTTATAAGCGCCAGACTACAGAGCAAATTCTGGTACTCTGATGTTTCATCAAGGTTTTATCAGTAGCACAAATACCTGTATATAACAGTGATCCATTTGCTCTATACCCCAGGCATGCAAGCAATTGTAATCAAATAATAAGCAGGTCTCTCTGCAAAATTAATTTCCCCATCATTTTTGTATGTAGAGAAGCTCCAAATATGAACTACTAAGTTACCAGGAATAGCAACACAATAGCAGATCTCATAACAATCCAACAACTAAAGAAGATTGATGCAGCAGAGCATGAATTACAAGCATATCTACTTACCTGGATGAGTTCCAGGTCATCTTTTTTTAGTTAGCTGTCCAAGCACTTCATCATGATGCTTTGAGTCATATAGCTACCTGGGAAAAGCTGGAGTTGTGTCTTGATCTGAAATGCCTTTTTGCAAATGAACATTTTATTCAAAAGGTCTGATTTGGTCTGATTAGAACATTGAAGCCTCTTCTCCCACTTGTCTTCTGCTCTAGTTTGACACACCCGATCACATCCGACCTGATTTTCTCTACATAATACTGGAAATACTGAATTAATGATTAACTTTAAATCTAAATTGAACTATATTATCCTTAATTACTTTAACCTTTAATGCGAATAGTCCTCAAGTGACAATTACACTTGAGCCCAGAATTTATATTGCTGAGAAATTTGTTGAGTTTTGCCCCAGTTTACGACTCTTCTTGCCACATTCGTTAAATGAATCACTGCAGTTGTTAAATTAGTAACTCGGTTGTTAATTGAATCTGGTTTCCCCATTGACTTTCCTTGTCAGAAGGTCACAGAAGGTGATCATATGACCCTGGGATATTGCAACCATCATAAATACGAGTCAGTTGCCAAGAGTCTGAATTTTGATCACATGACCGTGGGGATGCTGCAATGATCATAAGCATGAAAAATGGTCATAAGTCACTTTTTTTCAGTGCCATTGTAACTTCAAATCAAAATGAACTGTTGTAAGTCGAGGCTACCTGTATTCAGTTGTTTGGCTTAGAAATTAAAATGCAGAACAACAAATACCATCTGAAAATGACTAATTGATTCTACGACACAATTCTCTTTTATTGCCATTATCTAAAAATTTTTATTGCACTCATATTGGGATATAGTATTCAGGATTATTAAACCATGATTTTTTTTAGAGATCCTATCTTTTTCCTCTCATATGTTTGGTGTGTGTGTGTGTGTGTGTGTGTGTGTGTGTGTGTGTATGATTCCACTGGGAGCCATGAGACCAGTTTCTGCCAGGTGTGAAAGATCAGGATCACACATTAAATTCCAATTAAACTGATTTATTACTATTCATGCCTATGCATAGGAATCTATTCAACTAAGAATTAACACTGTTCTGACCCTAGATAAGGGTCAATGGAATTCAAGAGAGGTTGGATTTAGTGTGTTTGTGACTATGTAGAAACTCTAGGCCAGGGATCCGCAATGCCCATTCTATGGACTGGCACCTCCATGCCGGAAACTGGACTGCACAAACAAGCGAAGCCTCATCTGCAAGATGCAGGCAGCACATGAAACCACACCTCCTCTGGTCCTCAGAAAAACCTCTCTCCATGGAATTGGTCCCTGCTGCCTAAAAGGGTGGAGGCAGGGATGGGATTCAAATTTCTTAACAACCAGTTCTGTGGGTATTGCCTAATTTGTGGGTGTGGCTTGGTGGTCATGTGACTGGATGGGTGTGGCTTGCTGACTGGGCATGGCTAGGTGGTCATGTGACTGGGATGGGCATGGCTAGGTGGCCATGTGACCGGCAAACCAAATATAAGTGGTCTTCGCTTAATGGCCAGTTGCTTAGCAAATGTTCTAATTTATGATTGACCTCCCCAGAGCTACTTGACCTGTTTTTGGTGTTTTGACAGCCCTACATACACATACACACTTATGACCAGTTACAACATGCCACACAGTCTTGTGACTGAGGTTTTCTATGTTTTTTGCCAGTTTCCAACAATTCCTTCTGGTTTTCGGTTAAAAATGCCGATTGGGGAAAATGGACTGGTTTAACAACTAGTGTTTGATTAATGACCACAAGGTTCACTTAATGGCCATGGTGTTTGCCTAACCCAGGGGCCAAACAGTCTGGAGTCACTGGCAAGAGCAGCTCAGCATGGAGAAAAGTTGTGTGTCTCCCCATATTCCTTTCTCCGTGAGCAGCCTCGTCCCCTCTTCCTCATTTGTGAAGCATGCTAAGTTTAAAGGTACTGCGAGTGGAGAGAGGAATGTGGGGAGACATGCGACTTTTCTCTGTACCAAGAGGGCTGCTCTCTCTCTCTCTCTTTCTCGCCTCCACTCTTGGCATGGAAAAAAGTCAGTGGGAGCAGCAGTTGAGGCGGTCAGTCACACGTCCCGGGGCTCATGCTCACCATACCTGCAGGGGGTGGGGGATGCAGCAGCAGTGAGGTGGCAATGGTGATTCCGGCATTGTCGTGGCTTCCAGGACCAGTCCCCCCCCACCATCCATGCATCCATGTGGCTTTCAGGACCAGTCCCCCCCCACCATCCATGCATTCACGTGGTGCATCGGGGCTTCCAGGCAGCTCCCTGCAGCTGTCCTGGATTCGATCAAGGGGCACCTTGCTGACACGAGCCTCTCCATGTGTTCCTTCCTGCTGCTGTTGATGGGAGAGCAAGAGTTTCCCAGCGCAGCGGAAAGCTTCCAAGTCCCCCTCCCATTGGAAACGGTTCCCAGGCAAGCAGAGAGAAGCAGGATTCAACCTGGATTGCTTCTCTGCTTGCCCAGGAGCCATTTCTAATGGGAGGGGGACCTGGAAGCTTTCAGCTGTGCAGCAGCAGGTGAGACAAGTGGCCGCTGACCTGGCCGGAGCTTATATGAGCCTTTCCAGGTGTTCCCCAGCGGAAGGTGGGGGAAAGGCGACTGGCAGTGGTGGCAAAAGGCAAGTGGGGGGGAAGGCAACGGTGGCGGCAGCAAAAGGCAAGTGGGGGAGAAGGTGACCAGTGGGGGCAGCAAAAGTCAAGTGGGTGGGAAGAGCTTGCAGAGCCTCACTCACCCAGGGAGATCAATAAAGGCAGGGCCGCAGCGGAAGGCAGGCAGCAATGGCTGGGCTGGCGGGCGCTCAAGATCAGGCTGCATGCAACAGTGTTGCGCATGCGTGCAATGTCGCACATGCGTGATAAGGACTGACAGGCAGGCAGTGGAGAAGCAGGCGGAGAGGGGCAGGGCCAGCCAGAGGCCCGATTTACCGGTTCTCCGAACTATGGAGAATCATAACAACGGTTCTAGTGATCCAGTCCGAACCAGTAGAATCCCACCCCTGTCTAAAATGATCAAAATATAAACTGTTCTTTGAACTGAACCTTACTGGCGATTTCTTGCCAACAGAAAAGAAATGGTTTATTGCAAACAACTTATTCTCAATTTTTTTTTAACTTTTCACCTAGTCTACAACCCTGGAACCTCTTAGTAGTTTTCTATCCAAGAATGAAACAGGCCTGACCCTATTCTGCATAAAAACATACAAGCCACAGCAAGAACAGTCAAATGCTGTCATTGGCTAAGACAATAAATAATCCAACTTTCCTGCAACAATAAACAATAGACATGTTTATATTTGGTCCATGTTTGTTAACTGAAGGGTAAAGTGTTAGTTTTCCTGAATAATTCTAGAAACAGGACCAGATTTGTATGGCCTATAAACCTCTGGACTGACACAAGATGGGTCCGGCTATTTTCTGAGCTGAGGATTTGGTTGCAAAGTGAGTCAGTCTATTTTGCAGAGCCTTACAACTCTTCAATTCAGAATTCCAAATAAGATAGTTAATGTATATAAATCAGTCAATTAAAGTCATTGGCTTGAGGGCAGCTTTTGTGCAATTATGTCAAAAGCCATGCATGATCATGGTTAACTTTTGGTCCAGCCATCGTCTCTCAGTCTGCCTACCTCACAGTCTGTGCATATTGCTTACTCATCTTGACTGAACCAAGTTATAAATTAATTAAATATAATAAACAAAAATATTTAAAAGTATTAAATAAAAGTATTAAATAAAATCCTCAGAACAATTCAGAAATGAGCTTGCTAGTCTAAGTATATATTCAAACTGATGACTGGAGAACAAGCAAATTATTAATTAAAGATTGCACATTTTCTAGTGAAATAAAAAATCCGAAATAATAGAGAACGTTAATATTGTTTACAATAGAAATAGAAATTCTTTATGGCTGATCTTCAGTTCTATTATAGCTTTATAATTCATGGAAGCAAAATGTCATTATTAGAAGGCTTTCGTAACATTAATAATAATAATAATATTATTAGATAACATTTCTAAAGAAACATTATGTTTTAATGTAATAATCAAAACCTAATCTGTATAGCATTGCATTCCATCCTTCCAAGGTGGGTAAATGGGGACCCAGATTGTTGGGCAATATTCTGACTCTGTAAACTGCTTTGAGAGGGCTATAAAGCAGTATATAAGTCTAAGTGCTATTGCTATAGGTGCATGGTCCAATGCAGTCCAGTCCAGTCTAGTGCGTGCACAGACTATAAATAACTAAGCTTCAGATTTGCCTTTCTTTTGCTTGGCCAAGAAAAGTAGCAAGGAAAGCCTGGCATGGAACTAGCTAGGATTGGGTTTTGCCCATATCAGCCAAGCTAGAAAAGGCGGAACTCATGTCTTTACAGTCAACCAGACTGTCTAAGCCAGGGGTCACCAACCTTTCAGACCTCAGGGACCACTAAATTCATAATTTTAAATCCCGTGGACCATTAATATGAATCCAGAGTGCCGCTCAGTAAAGCGTCTGGACTCCCAGTGACGGGATGGAATCTTTCAGGCACTTAGCTTGGCCACCTGTTTCTGCAACATTAAACACTAAAAGAACCATTTGGACCCATTTCCCAAACAAAACACTGGGAGCCATAAAACCTGGGTGGGCATGGCCAACTCAATGTCACTCACTCCCACCCACTCACAGCCCCCCCAGTCATGCCTACTCAGGTTTTGTTGGTCCTGGTGTTTTCTTTTCTATGGAAAATAGGTATCTCTGTCTCTCTCCCTCTCTGTGTATCTCTCTGTCTCTCTTTTTGTCTCTCATATCTGTTTCTTTCTGTCTCTCATATCTCTCTGTCTCTGTCTCTCTCTCTGTGTATATTTCTCCCTAGGTCTGTATCTCTTTCTAGGTCTGTATCTCTTTCTGTCTCTGCCTCTTTCTCTGTCACTCTGTCTGTCTGTCTTTCTCTCATTGTGATTCTCTGGTGCTCTCTAGGCTTCGCGGGCACTTCTTCGGCCTTTGTTGGTGCTGGACACACCTTGGGGAGATGCACGATCTGCTCTCCGCCCTGAGACACTCGTCTGACCTGGCTGCAGCCGATGCTTTGTGCGTAATGAGCTCCAGGAGGAGGAGGGGACACCGACTCCTCCATTAGAAGTGCATGGTACTGCGCGAGCAGTGGGCAGGCCATAGAGGCTCCAACAGCAGCAGCGGAGAGAAATGTTTGGGTCAGGCCAGTGTCTTAGGGCAGAGGGGATGTGGCACATCTCCCCGAGCAACCAAGGTTCACGCAGCACCAAAAAGGGCCAGAAGATGTGCCCGCAAGACCCAGCAAGAGATGAAGCAAGTACAGGGACTTGCAAGTCTCCATTCACCGCCGTCGCCCTTACTTTCTCAGGCCAGGCGAGGAGTGACTTGGGGGGAGGGCGAAGGGCGGGGCAAGCCACTAGTGGGTTCAGCCAACAGGGAGCCACAGCAAGGGGATGAAAGAGCCATGCGTTACCGACATCCATTGCTTCGGCCCACCTGCGCCACTGCCCTCTCTTGCCGCAACAGCACCATTGCCTTGTTCCAGTGAGGACTGCACTACTCCTTGCATGTTGTACCACCTGCAAAGTTGCACATTGCACGTATCACCCTCTATGGCAGAGATTTCCAGAGCCACCACAAGCTGCCTGTCTGATCCCATATTCCAGAGCTCTAGTCACAAAACTGGCCCATTAGTCATCCTAGACAGCTCCTCCTCCCAGCTGCGCTGCAGACCACCAAAATTTTCTTGTGGACTACCAGTTGGTGACCACTAGTCTAAGCAAAGGTGACAGATATTTATTTATTAAGTTTATGTTTCTGTTATCTCTAGTTGTGTTAAAAATACTGGAATTTAAGCACAAAGTAAGGAATTTAATTTTTCTTCCTTTGCTTTTAATAGAATTTGATGTCCATATTTTGAATTATTGATGAAAATTTCTCTTTTATATGTACATAAAGTTATTTGGTTCAGTAGGATTCTATGGACCAAATGTGTGGCCACTGTGTTTAGGATTCCATCTAAATTGATGCCTCTTAAGTACTTAAAATTGTTATGAAAACTTTCTAAGCATTCAAGACTCATCATTAATACTCTGCAAGGGTGGCAACTTGTTCCTTATTTTGGGTTCATTCACCACAGATAAATCAAATTTCACCAAAGGGATCAAATTTTCTAAAGTTTTCTATCAGAAAATGCCATTCATCAAGACAGGAAAAAATTTTCTGCCTGATTTCCTTGAAAACCCACTACATTCCTCAAGTATTTCAGTTTAATTTAAATTAAATGTTTAAAATAGCTTTCTCTTTGATATCAAAGTGATGGAAAAAAAATTTCTGTCTCTCATATCTCAATTTTTTGTGGTCCATGGCCACATATTTAAAAACACTGACACATTGAAATGTCCCGTTTATTAATATTTCTCTGGAAATATACTCCACTAACTTCTTTAGATATTATTAAAGCATTTGATAGAATGGAAGCTGATTGTTTTTTAAAAAAAATTAGTGGGGGATTGAATCAGGGGTGGGTTGCAGGGTTTCGGGAGAGCTCCTAGCTAAGATTCT
>JANHFN010004169.1:21235-31512 GCA_032468175.1 Toxicocalamus goodenoughensis
TCGGAGCACAAGGATATTACTGGAGAGCATGATTGAGGACTCTTGGCTATGGATGTGTCCCATTGGAGAATACACATCCAGGAGGTGGGAGGAATACCAGGCTCAAGGGAGAAATGAATGATGTATTTTAGTGTCAGCTGCACCCAGCTAACACCAACATGGCTACTCCTAATAAAACATGTTTTTACTCTGAGAGGTGTGGCTAGAGACTCATGATTTGAATGGGGGTGGACTTGTTGGAGCCCTGATACAAGGGAAGTCTTCTCACCAAGCAGCAAAGCGACATATATATATATATTTGCAACAAGACTTTGAGGAAGCTAATCACATGTTCCCCTTCTCTTTCTCCCTTTTATTCTGGGGAAAGGCAGGTTTAGGATGAATAGTTTTCACTTCAGCTTTCCCTGGAAAAATGTCTCTTACCAAGTTACAGGTAGCCTTCAGCTTATGACAACAATTTCTGTTTGCTAAGCAAGAGGGTTAAGTAAATTTTATCCCCCATTTTACGACCTTTCTTCCCACAATTGTTTAAGTGAACCACTGCAGTTATTAATGTCCGGATTCCAACGTCCTACCTCCCTACCGTGAGACAGACTGTGCCATAAAATTCATCCAAAGCCCTAAATGTACGCCGTGACACCCCAGGAAACGGAAGAAATGAGCAAATATATGGACAAACACCTAGCAAGGGGGTTCATTGAGCCAGCCAAGCCATGAGTTGCAGCCTCAGTCCTGTTCAAAGAGGAAAAAAGATGGGACTCCCAGTAGTCACATGGCTGTGAAATGAAGATGGATTTTTACTTGTTGGAAGGTCAAATTTAATTTATTTGATTCTTTTTGTTACTTTTATTGTTTTTTATTTTTATTTTTTGTTTTAAATATGGTTTTACATTGTGTAAGTCGCCTCGAGTCGTCATGGGCGAATAGGTGGCAATATAAATTAAATAAATAAATAAAAATTTCACAGAAAATGGAGAAAAATGGCCTGGGATCAAACTCCACATTGGCTTGATTTGCTCCCAACGTGGGAAAAATTAAGCAGTAGCGACCAAGATTTTTTTGGGGGGGAATAAGGAAGCATCCGCTTACCTCTATGGTGTAGGAGATTAAAGTGATGTCGCTTTCAGAGATACGAAAAAAGGCTTCAAAAGCCTGATCCGATTCTTGTAACTGGATCAACAATAATTTCCCATGCTTCGCATAGCATTCTTCAATTTCCTGAAAACAAAGAGGTTTTTCTTTTGTTTGTTTTTTCCTGACAGATGAAACAGAACCCAGCTTGGCTTCTGACATGATTACAGGTACAAAGTCAAACTGAAATGCCTTTTGTTTAAACTGAGACACGATCGAACCAGATTTCCATTTTGGATGGCAATTGTTAAGTGAATTTTGCAGTCATAAATCCAAACCCATTCATTGGAATGGGTTTGGGTTCGTTTTTTGCCCTTTAAACGATTGGTGGACTTATCTGTAAGAAGGACGAATAAAAAAATCCGGTTCGAGCTTAAAACGGCCTAGCCTCACCTTTCCGACACGTGCTAGTTCCTGCTTGAACTGGGCCACAACTTCTTCGTAACACAACTTTTTGTTCTCGTAGATACGCTCCACGATGTCGCTGGTTCTTTTATCTGAAACTGAGAGGATGGGTTTCGGACAGAGATCAGGGCTAAGCCCCGGTTTGTTTAGTTATTGGGTATGAAGAGGCTGGATTTGGGGAAAGGCTGTTTCCTGAATTTCTTAAGAGGCACAAAAATAGGAAAAAGAGTCAGGCAGTTTGGTCTAGTGCTTAAGGCACCAGGCTAGAAACCAAGAGATGGTGAGTTCAACTCAAGTCTTAAGCACAAATGCCTTTGGGCCAACCACTAGGAGTCTGGAAGTTCTAGTCCTGCCTTAGGCATGAAAGCCAACTGAGTGATTTTGGGCCAATCCCCAGGAGACTGGGAGTTCTAGTCCTGCCTTAGGTGTGCAAATCATCTGGATACCTTTGAGCCAGTCCCTCTCTCTTAGCCCAACCCACCTCCCTGGGTTGCTGTTATGGGGAAAATAGGAGGAGGAAAGAGCATTAAGTTCTTTCATTGCCTGGAGTTATTTATAAAAAATAATAAAACGAATAATTTAATAATAAAAGAAATCTTTAAAAACCCGCAAGATTCTTCTTCCGTCATCCTAAATGGTGTTTTGCAACGATATAACTAAATATTTTTTAAAAAAATGGGCTTTCAGTTCAGCCCAAACAGCAACTTGACACAATTAAAAGTGTTAACATTTACCGATGACATCGGCAAGGCCTCTGACTTCCCGCGCAGCGATTACACTCTCGCTTTCTTTAGCCTTTGCACGTGCCTGAGTCACAGCCTCCCTGCAACAAGAAAGGCAAAACTGCTCAAGTTCCGACTACCCTTGAGCCCAACATTCCTGTTGATAAGCAGGACATGTGTTGAGTGACTTTTGTCTCATTTTACGATCTTTTTTTTGGGGGGGGCGCAGTTAATAAGTGAATCACTTGCCGTTGTTAAGTTAGTCACATCTGGCTCTCCCCTTGTTGACTTTACTTGCTCAGAAAGTCACAAAAGGGGGCTCACGTGACCCCGGGAACACTGCGACCGTCGTAAATACAAGCCAGTTGCAAACAGTCCTAATTTTGATCACGTGACTGCAATAGTTGCAAATGTGAAAAACGGTCCTAAAGTCACTTTTTTTCAGTGCCATTGCAACTTTGAACGGTCACTAAATGAACTATTGTATGTTGAGGGCTCTTTGTCCTTAACAGCTGCAGTGCTTCGCTTAATAACGATGGCAGAAAGTAAAACCAAGCGTGACTCGCTTAAAAACCACTCTGCTTAGCAACAGAAATCCTGGTCTCCAAATTCTGCTCATATTGACCTTCCTTACTTGTATTGCACTGGGTTTTCGGTGAGCAGATCATTGGGCATTGCCTTGCTCCAGATCTCTTGGCGCTCAGACAAGAATCCATAGCTGGTCCTTCTTTCCAAATCCCTCACCAACGGGATCTTTCCTGGAAGGACTTTGTGCTGGGTGATCTTGTTCCTAGCCCGCCCCAGAGCATGCACCAGGTTGATCTTAGCGAAGCAAAACAGAAAGGAAAAAAAATAGAAGTGACTGTGATTATTATTATTACATTTATTTACTACCCATCTTGCCACAGGGATACTCTAGGCAGCTCCCAACCATGATCCAAAACAAAGAAGTAAAAAGAAAATTTAAACAAAACAAATAAAACAAACAAGGAAAACACATTGATAAGACTAGTAAAATGGCAAAACTGGCCACTTTGATTAAAGATTTAAAAAATTGACTATTGTTCTTTCTAGATGGAGAACCCTTTGGGGCATTTCACTTGATGGAGATAAAAATGATGTTTTGATTCTGGGATTTGATAAGATTTGTTATGTCTACAGAAATACTGAGTGCCATTGGAGTTTATGTTTATGTTTTTATTTGCTTAAATTCCAAAGCAGAAGATAACAGATTATAGAAGTATCTAGTACTATTATGTGCATTTGTAGAATTCTAATTATGCATTTATGGGTTATATGTTTTATTTAGAATAAGAGACTAGGCCCAAAAATATATTGGCCCAAAATATATTGGTGTTATTAATTGATTCTTAGGTACGGTATGTACTTTTTTTATTTGTTAGCTTTGCATATTTGCATACAAGACATTATTTTCTTCTATGATTGTAATGATACTGAAGGGAGTCAGAAGCAATTTTTAATGTCCTCTTGTGATATACAAATGTCCTTTTGTATATCACTATTTAAACTTTCCCTGTTGCCCCCTCCCTATTTTTCATTTTTTGTCGTAATTTTGTATTTTAACCTTCTATTTTTGAAATTTAATTTTAAAAATTCTAAAAGGAGGGAAGGAAGGATATGGGAATGAGGGAGGGAAAGAGGGAAGGGGTAGGAAGAAAGGCAAGCAGACAGGGAGGAAAATAGAAAGAATGAAGGATGAGGGAGGGAGGGAAGGAGGAATAAGGGAAGGGGTATGAAGAAAGGCAGGTAGAGAAAGAAAGGGGGCGGGAAGAAGAAAGGAAGGAAGGAAGGAAAAAGATGAAAAATACAGAAGGAAGCAAGGGAGAGTGGGAAGGAATAAAAGAAAGGAAGAAATAAATATAAAAAATAAAAGGCAGGCAGGAAAATAGAAGAAAGTGGAGGGAGGGGTAGGAAGAAAGTCAGGCCTGCAGATAGGAGAAAGAAAGAAGGTGGAAGGAGGGAGGAAAGAAAGAAGAAAAGAAAAAGATGAAAGAGAGAAGGAAACAAGGGAGGGGAAGAAAGGCAGGCAGGTAGTCAGGCAGACAGGAAAATAGATTGAGGGAAAGAAGGGGAAGGAAGGACAGAAAGAAAGGAAGGAAGGAAGGAAAGAAGGAAGGGAGGGGAAGGAAGGAATCCCAGCTAAAGTGTGCAGTTCAATTGCCTAAAAAGAAGTGGGGGCAAGCAACCTTCATTCCTTTTTTTTTGGGGGGGGGGGCTGCAATTCCATCCAAACACGTTACACACACACACACAACCCCTCCCCACAACGTCCCCTCCCGCCTCTCCATCCTTGCCAAACTAAAGAGGGCCTATTTTGACCCAGGAGGCCCAGAAGCCGAGGTGGCGGGGAGGGATCCTTTTCCCTCTTGGTCCCTTCCCGTCTCTCTTTGCACCTCGTCGTCGAAGATCTGCCTGTAGACCTTCCCGCTGGGCAGGACCCGGGCGACCCCCACCGTGCTGGTGATGGGAAGCCCGTGGGAACTCTTGCTGGATTTGCACATGGCGGGGCGCTTCCCGGGTTTAACTAAAGAAACAAACGGAAGAAAGTCAGCGGCGGTTAGGAACGAGGGGAATGCAAATATTCTCTCCCTCCTTCCCCTCCGCCCGCCATTCACAAGGCCATCTCCGACACGCGTCTGCAGTTTCCATGGTAACCCCGGGCGCGGTGGAGGGAGAGCGACCTAATTCTCGCGAGAACCCGCGGGAATCCCGAGCCAGCTTCCCGGTCCTCTGGCCGTTGCCTGGAGACGCCGGCGTTGCTAGGGGAGACGGGAAACAGCATGGGGATGATGCTCTTGTGCTCCCGGCTTACCTCCTTTTTTTTTTCCTGGGGGAGAATCAATAACTGCAGGAATGAATAAATTTATTAAATTTATTGGCTCTCTCCACCTTTCCATGAGGTAGCCATTGTCTTCCCCTCCCCATCCCTTGCATCGAACGAGTTTGGCATTGCTAGAAATATGCCAAAAAACGATGCATTTCACTCATTTTGCATCACGCATGATGGGGCTGAAAACAGATTATTCTTCAGACTAAGGTGGGAGTGAGCTGATTCCAAGCTTGCCAGAGTTCCTTCCTTTGATGTTTTTGTTACCGAAGTAAAATCTGCCCAAAGCCCAATGCAAAAGACACACCTTTGTGCTCACTGACAAGCCGTCACAGATACAAATGTTTGGATTCAAAGATGCTTTACTTTGGCGGATCAACCTTGGATAGAGGAGTGTGTGTTTCAGTGAAGATTACTGAAAACAGGATAGAGTGAGCTAGGTTCAACTCAAGTGTGAACTGCAGCTACCCAAATAAGCCACTGCAATTCTAGGCTGCATTAACAGAAAGGTAGAATCAAGATCACATGAATACCACTTTATAATGCCTTGATAAGAACATACATGGAATAGTGCATCCAGTTTTGGTTGCCACAATGTAAAAATATGTTGAGACTCTGGAAAAGAGTGCAGAGAAGGGCAATTAAACTATTAGGGAGCCGGGGAGGCTAAAACATATGAAGAATGGTTGCAGGAATTGGGTATGTCTAGTATTGTGAAAAAGACTAGGGTTGATATGATAGCAGTGTTCCAATATTTGAATGGCTGCCACAAAAAGAGGTCTAATCAAGGAGAGATTCAACCTAGAACTAAGGAGGAATTTCCCAACAGTCAGAACAGTGGAACAGTCTGCTTTCAGAAGTTGTGGAACATCACTGGAGGTTTTTAAGAAGAGATTGGATAGCCTTTTTGCCAGAATAGTAATAGTATAAGTCTCCTACTTGAGCAAGGGGTTGGACTAGAAGACCTCCAAGATCCCTTCCAACTCTTGTTATTCTGTTATTTTTTTGTCCTGACGGATGAATACCCCATATTTCCAAGAAACATAGCCAAAAGAATTATCCCCAAGCCAGTTCCTGACAAAATCTGCACCCTGTAATGTTTAATATGCCAATTAAAATCTAGGAACTTACAAAATATCCATGTTTGTTTACTTTTCAACACGTTGTACAAATCTTAGGTTGGTTTACAGTAAATCAGTTCCAAATACCAAATAATATACCAAACCAAGACAATAGGTTAAATCATCAAGCAAGCCAAGAATGCAGACCAGGATATAATGTTGAAGGATCCCTTCCTTGCTTGCTTCAATTTATTTCCCAGATAAAGAGGATAAATATCATACTTTCACCCCACGATTCTACATAATGGGATTTTTAAGTCTCGCACCCTAAAAGGATAATTTGATAACAGCATGAAAGAGACAATCAATTTTGGTTGAGAAAGCAGTATCTGCCATCCTTGAGGTCCTCCTCAAACCCAGGGTTGACCCAAACCGACTTGGTTGCATCATCTCCATGCCCTGTCAGCTTGAAGGAAAATCTTCGTGGATTCTCTAGCCCCCACCACATTGTTCATTCAAACCGAAACTGGGTTAAAACTCAAGTTTCATTTAGGGCCAGCTTTCTTGAGATCTTCAGGAAGGATGCGGCCTTTCTTCCGAGCTTTAGCCTTCTTCTTCTCAATCCTGGCCAGCTTCTTCTGCTGGATGTTCTTGCGACGTTTCTCTTGTTGCTGCTGCATTCTCTCTACTACTTGTTCTGTCCGCTTTTCCCACTTCCTCTGACGCTGGGCTTTGCGCTTCTCCTTGCGTTTCAGGGCGGCCTTCAGCTTCTCTTCATCATCGCGGATCTTCACACCTTCTGCTTTGTAAAGGACATTGGTCCACTGCATCTTTGCCTCCAACTCCTTAGCTTTCTCCTCATCTTTGGCCTTCAACTCTTCCAGCTTGGTTTTCCGAGATTCCAGACGGTTCAATAGTTGTTTATAATTCTTGCCGGTCAGTGGTGTTATGTTGCCTTTAATGGATTTTCTTTTATCTTCCTTCTTCTTCACTTTGTTCAGCTCCTCTTCTGCGCCGACCTCCACGTTATTAAACAAGATGTCAGGCTTGGTCTCCGCCTGCTGGGTCTCTGAAACCACGGCGGACGAGGCCTCTTCTGCGGTTTCCTTCTCCAATTTCTCCTTCATTCTGAACTCTTTCCTCCGACGTTTCTTTCTCTCTCGTTCGTATTTCCTTCGCTGGCGCTTCTCCAGTACAGAGGGTGACAGAGCTTGGGTACTAGCCTGCAAGAAACAGGAAACAATCCAAAACATCATTTTGACTTACTCTACACAAGTGGCCAACCTTGTTCCTAGTGCAATAACTCCAGAATTTCTACCCCAAAAGACCCAAATTTGGAAATTCTGAGAGCTGCCATGTGTCCAACATCCATCAATCCTAGAAATTCAACCATGTACTTATGTAATTAGCTAAATAGAACTTTCTCGTATTCTGGTTTGCACCATTGATTTTGCTTGTCGAAATTAAGTCATTTGTTAAGTGAATTTTGTTCCATTCTACATGACTTTTCTTGCCAGTTATTAAGCGAACCCCTGCCATTTTTAAGGGGATCACGTGACCCTGGGAACTGCAATCATCATAAATACAAGTGTCTGGGTTTGATCACATGACCAAGGGAGTTGCAATGGTCGTAAGTGTGAAAAACGGTCATAAGTCACTTTTTCAGTGCCGTTGTAATTTTGAACAGACATTAAACAAACTGTTGTAAGTTGAGGACAATCTGTATTTCAAATACTCCCCAGAAGGGTGTGAAAAGATAAGGAATGATTGCACTACCTGTCCAGAGGTCAATGGTTATACTCCCAGACAAGTGATATAAGCTAGAAGGTAAAATTGAGAATAATACTCATATTCCTCTGGACCTGGAAAGCTAACTTTTTAAAACTTATGTCTCCATCCTACCTTCCCAGATATTTCTTCAATTTTGTTGTGTAGCCTCTGCCGCAAGAAATCCATTGCAAAATTCGTGTCAGGTGCCTTTTTACCCCCTGGGTAGATAAAAAACAACAACCAAGATTAAAAATTATAGCCCACCCATCCAACACACCACAAGCCCTTCTTATTTTCCTCACAACAATCCTGTAAAGTTGGTTGGCCTGAGAAAGAGGGACTGGCTCGAAGTCAGCCAGCTGGCTCTCATGCCTAAGGCGGAACTAGAAACTTGCCGTCTTCTGGTGATTGGCACAGTCACCCAGGCAGGTTTGTGCCAAAAGCGGACCAGAACTCACCATCTCCTAGTGTTTGGCACAACCGGTTTTCATGCCTAGGGCAGGTCTAGAACTCTCATTCTCCTGGTGATTGGCCCAAAAATCTAGCCAGCTTTCATGCCTAAGACAGGATTAGAACTCTCATTCTCCTGGTGATTGGGCCAAAGTCACCTAGCCAGCTTTCATGCCTAAGGCAAGACTAGAATTCCCAGTCTCCTAGTTTATAGACCAGCATCTTCATCATTAAACCAGACTGGCTCATTTCCCCCTTCTATCACATTCTTACCTGTAACACCAGGTGTTACTGACGTGTCTTTCCCATTTCTTTCCTCTGCATTGGTACCAGGTGTGATTGAAGTAACTGACCCTGGCTTCTTAACATTGGAGCCTGCTGGTTTGCCTGGCGACACTTGGCTGAATTCGCTCCTAGAAGCCCCCATTTTATTTTTACTTTTCTGATTTCTTTCTTTCTTCTTCTTCTTCTTCTTCCTGGGCTGAGCGCTCTCATCCCTCAGCTTGCTTCCAGGCACTCCTTTGAAAACAGACCAATGAATTTATTATTCATTTAATTTAATTAATTAAATGATCAGAAAGAGATAGAAAAAAACCCCAGTGACTTGCATAGAACGCTGCAATTTGAGCTTTAAAAGGTTTTTAATCTCTGAGACAAATAACCCCATGTCCTCTACCCTACCCTTCTAAAAATAACAACTTTATTGTTCTATCAGAATCTTCCTTCGAACGCCCAGAATCCCTCGATAGCAAGACGGGAGGCATATACATTTAATCCATAAATAATAAAATAAAAACTAAAATTACATTAGTGGGGGAAACTCAGGGTGTGACTCTTCTGCATTCCAGGATAAAACAAGGAGGTAAACTGGTGTATCAGAAATCATACCAAACTTCCTTTTCAGCGGTTCACGGAGTTCCTGGGTGCAAATCTTCTTCGCCAGAGTTTGCAAGTAAAAATCCGTGGCAACTAGGCTGGCCATTTTAGAGCAAGATCAAACCTGATTTTCTCCGGAGGAAAAATGCTGCTGAAATGATGAGGGTTTCACATTGCCTTTCGGCCCTTCATCCGTTTTGCCACTGAGATGAAATCCTGTACAAAGAGACAACAACTGATGAACAATGGGGGGGCAGAAGGAGTTTTATTGTGAAGCCAGGAAGCTGGTCTTTGCATTTTTTTAAAATGCAGAGGAAAGATTCCATTAATATTTTTAAAGACTTAACGTCAACTTAGATGAATGTTAATATCTATCATTTGGTGTTTTATCTTGTCCTTTTTATCATGTTCTATGCTGCCTAGAATCATTTGATGGAAAGTAAGTATGTTAGTAAGTAAAAGAGAGAGGAAGGAAGGAAAAAAGGAAGGAAGGAAAGAGGAAGGGAAGGAAGGAAGGAGGGAAGAGGGAGGGAGGGAAGGAAGGAGGAAGGAAGGAAAAGAGAGGAAGGAAGAAAAAAGGAAGGAAGGAAAGAGGAAGGGAAGGAAGGAAGGAAAGAAAGAGGGAGAGAAGGAAGAAGGAAAAGAAGAAGGAAGGAAAGAAAGAGGGGAGGAAGGAAGATGGAAAGGAGGGAAAAAAGAAAGAAGGAAGGGGAAGGAGGGCAAGGTTGATAGATAAGTTAGCAAGCCAAACCCCCAAATTTCCTGAGCAAGGAGGCTTCGGAGGCTGGGAAGAGAGATCCATCACCTGGTTGGGGGGGAATCCGCAGCGGGCTCAGGATCGAGGGCGCAAAAAGGGAAGCCCCGAGCGCAAAGCAGGGCGCACTCCACCAGCTCCACCCCCACGTGGCTGGAGTGGCTTGCCAATCGATCCATGCGATCCCTTCGCAAACCAGCTCGGGGCTCGATTCCCGCAGCCTGGGGAGGTTATGGGATGGCGGCGGGGGTGGGACTCAG
>JANHFN010004169.1:31612-56903 GCA_032468175.1 Toxicocalamus goodenoughensis
GGCTGTTTCTAGGCTTCCCCCCCCCCCCCAGGAAAAGGGGGCCTGCAGCCATTGCACAGCCTAGACTTTGCTGGGGGGGGGGGCTGCAAATTCAGAGGAGGGGATGCTTTGGGCCTCTGAGGGGGGGGAGTGGGAGTGCCCCCCCCCCCAAAAAAAGCCTGTTGTGAGGTTGCCAAGTTGGGGAAAAGAGTGAAAAATGTGGTTGAACTGGCCTGGAAAGGAAGGAAAACCTTTTTTTTGGGGGGGGGGAAATTAACTTTTTAAAGTTAGAAGCCAAACTTGAAATGGGGCTCCATAAAAGCCTAGCAGGGCAACTGCTCCCCCCACCCCACCCCACTTGATCATCATTTCCTAGTTGGTTCAAAGTTGTCTGAATGAAACAGGAGCAAATGTGGGAAGGGGAAAAAAATGGAATATTTTATGGCCAAGAAATAGAATGTGGATGAAATGGAAGATCTTTTCTGTTGGTGGCTGCAGGTCTTCCTTCTAAACCACTCTGGAGAAATTCAAATCATGTGGCTGCATCTTTTAAAATTATTTTTCTGCTACCTCTTTAATTAATTTTTAAAAAAAAATCAAATTCAGGTTTTTTTCTTCAATCAGAATTATTGTATTTGGGGCACAGAATGGCACAATTTCCTTTAAACAATGACTTTAGTTTTAACCAGAGTTCAGACCAGCAATACTTTAAAAAAAACCATTGTGAAAAATGAAATAGGATGCAAGTGAATATAGAGCAAATTGAACAACAAATAATTGAAAGTCTTTGGTTGATTAATCTTCCTATTGTTAAAGTGATCTTTTTAAACAAACTTGCACATTAGCAAGTGCATGATTTTGCACAGACATATTGACTGAGTTATGACACTATTAGCAAACCAACACAATGCAAAAAAGTTTATTTGCATTAACATTACTTGAAAATAGTGTTTTGACTATTATTTTTATTATCAGCCATGTAATTACATAAAGTTAAAAAAATTCCCTAAAAGTCTGATTGCTATAAAGTTTTTTCCCTTTTTATCTTGACTATCTAATGGATTCCTCATTCCCTCCTCCTTGTTCAAAACTACCCCATTCCTGTTTTCCTAGTGGTAAATGATTGTATAACAATTAAATGACAAGCAAGTGTGTTTTATAGATGATGCATCTTATGAACATAGAGGTGTTTTTTTTAAACTAGTATACATATGCTTCAAACAACTAATTTGATTAGAACTTCAGATTAAATAATGAATTCTGAATGAATGTGAGTTAAAATTCCTTTTACTCTTTTTATTCGAAGGAGACTCCTTTTCCAGGATTTTCCCAAAAGGTATGTTATGGTCTAAAATACAGATAAGTGAAATTTTGCTACTTGTTTTCACTGTTGATACAAGACAAAGTGCTGATGATTTTAGCTTTATTGGCAGTGAATGGTACCTCTGAGCAAATGTTTAATGAAAGGATTTATAATAGAAAAATGCCAACTAAGCAAACATGAATCTTCATGCGTAATTTTGCAATATAGCTTATTTTCCCTGTTACTAAATTAAGAGTACTGTTTTAGGGACAAAACAATCACACCTATGCTTTAAAAATAATATTTTTAATAAGTATATTAAAAGAACCCAGAGTGTTGCACAAAGCAATAAAAGAATAATATCATAATTAAAAATAAGACAGTACGCCAAAATGTATATTCTTTATAAAACCACAACAAACATGTAAAGCTGCAACAAAAAGAGCTACAAATAAAAGGGACAGAGCTGTTTGGCCTAAGAAACAACGATCAAATAGGTTTGCAGGTGTTTTAGATTTTCCTTAAACCATTTTGAATTGCTCTGCTTAATAGAATTTCATTATCCATTATTGAATTCCTTAGACATTGCTGACTGAAGAGATAGTCCCATTGCTTCTTTTTATATATGTGTGTTTAGGAAATAACTTCAAATACAGACGTGATTAAATATGGACCAGTATCATCTGAGTGACGACAATTCACTCCATTCTGAAATTCAGCTCCCTGAATTTTCTGGGAACCAGGCTTTGGACTGTAGTGACACATTCAGCCATGATCTCTGTCCAGATATGAGAGACATGATTTATGCTGGACTGAACAACCTGGATGTGGACCCCAGCCTTTCAACAACAAATATAAACAGCGATTCATTGGAAGACAACCTGGATACCTTGTCTTTGTACTCAGTAAAAGACTGCGATTCTGCTAAACTGCTCGATGATTGTGACACAGACTCACAACCACTTTTGCATGGTGAGTAGGTCCAGAGGTCCAGTGCAGAGCTAAGATGGCAATAAGTATAAGGGGAATTGTTTTATTTCAGCCGTGGATTCAGGTCTTTGGCTTTATTAAACTGCATATTCTTTGATGGTGTCCTTTAGTTTGGATGTTTTCCCAGAATGGTTGGGATTTCAACTGTCAAGAATTCTCAGCCAATATAAAGAAACAGCTGTGCCAGGAGGTGGTTTGCTTTATGGTATTATTTGTATAGACAAGGCTAATGCTAAAAAAAAAAAAGTGGTAATTGTACATTCTGTATCTATAGGTCATCCTTAACTTACAACAGTTCATTTTGTGACCGTTGCAAGTTACCTCACTGAAAAAAGTGACTCCTGGCCGGGTTTTTTTCCGCACAACCTTTGCAGCATCCCCCTGGTCAACGTGATCAAAATTCAGGGGCTTGGCAACTGGTTCCTGGGGGTTCACGTGATCCCCTTTTGCGCCCTTTTCACAAGCAAAGTCAGTGGGGAAGTGTCATGCCCCTGGTGGAGACTGACTGAGGGAGAGGAGGAACAGGGACTGGAAGTGGGGCTCCGGAGGTTGTGGAGAAGGCTGGGGAAGGGCAGAGGCCGGCTGAGCAGTCATAGGAGGACCTAGGCCCATCCCTTATCCATCCTAGGGCACGCAGGGAGGAGAGGATCAGGGAGAGACGTCTACTTGGGAGGAGAGGGCCTTGATCCTTTTCATGGGCTGCAGCTGTGACAACTGCAGAAGAGGACGGACATGCGTATGGGCGAGTGCTGGAAACAAAGCGTGTACAATTAAAAATTCTAGTATAAAATAACTAGCTCGACACTCATGTTTTGCTACGAAACCATGTAATGGGGCTTAGTTTTGGGGGAGGAAAATAAGGGGGGGGGATTCTGCCTCTGCCTACCAGCATCCATCGGTATTCATCTGGCTATTGTCCTGTCAGTGTGTGAGAGAGTTGAGGGCTGTTTGGAAACTGAAACTATTTGCTGTGTGAGCAAGGAGGAGACAGCAAGGAGCCTGGGCATGGCTTAGCTCAACTGTTCTGTCCTAAAGCTGGTTGCTGCTCTGAAACTGAAACTCCTCGGCTTGTGTTTTGCATTTGGAACAAATTTCTTTCTAGGTGGGGAGGGGGAGTAGAACTCCTTAACATCAGAGCGTGTTAATAATCATAGTATAGGAAATATTAATATGGTCATTTTGAAAATTCCTTTCTTAGTGAGCCCCTAGAAGCCAAGGGGAACCTACATGCCAAATTTCAAGTTTGTAGGCTTTACGGTTCTGGAGATTTTGTGATGATATGTTTCGCTTTTATCTATGTAGATAAAAAACAAATAACAACTAAAATCTATGATAAAAATTCTGAACAGTTCACTAAACAAACTGTCGTAAACTGAAAACTACCTGTACTGTGTGCCTTGTAGCAGAGTCTCTGCCGTTGGAACTAAAAGTTGGCCTTCCTCATTTAGAATTGGGGCTTCCTGCCCCTTCGGCACCAAAAGAAGTGGAGCCAGGAGGCAGATCCGGTTCCGGCAGCGGGAAGAAAGGGAGACCCCAGCAAAACGTCCTCCAAGCCCCCTTCTTGGATTGCAGCCTCTGCGGGAAGGTGTTCAGCAGCACCAGTTCCCTGAGCAAGCACTACGTAACTCACAGCCAGGAACGGAAGCACATCTGTAAGATCTGCAGCAAAGCTTTCAAGAGACAGGACCACCTGTAGGTATCCCCTTGACACAAAACGACTTAAGTGCTACATACACAATAAGCTTATACCGTAGCTAGTGGTGGAATCCGCTCAGTGCGCAGGCAGTCAGATGTGCTGTCGTTTTTTTTCTGTCCTGAAAAAAAGGCAAAGCTGCCAGTTTAGCTCTGCTTCATGGAGCTTACGGTGGTGCAGTGGTTAGAGTGCTGCAGGCTATTGGCTGCCTGAAATTTGGCAGTTCAAATCCCACCAGGCTCAGGGTTGGACTCAGCCTTCCATCCTTCCGAGGTGGGTCAAATGAGGACCCAGATTGTTGGGGGGCCAGAGGCTGACTCTAAAACCACTTAGAGAGGGCTGTAAAAGCACTGTAAAGTGGTATATAAGTTTTAAGTGCTATTGCTACTGGAACTTTATAGCATGCCAAGTTTTCACGTATTGTACAGCACTAGTTTAGCCTGGATTCTAGGGATGAAATGGCAGCTGAAGAAAAGAAGAAAGGATTTCTAATGCCTGAAAAAAAAATTAGTCCTCTAACTCGGGTGGGCGATTAATTTTCCCAGAGAAACTGAGACTTGTGGAGGGATGAATCAAGAAGGCTGGGAAAGTGTGCAAGCAGATATATTTGGTAGTAGGGGGCTCCAATCATCATATTCCTTTTCTTGCATCTGTATCGGTGTATAATGATGGAAGTGACGTTAGTATAGAATAAAATAGAATTCTTTATTGGCCAAGTGTGATTAGACACACAAGGAATTTGTCTTTGGTGCATATGCTCTCAATGTACTAAGGAAAATATACATTCATCAAGAACTATAAGATGCAACACTTAGTGATAGTTATAGGTTACTAATAGACAATCAAATCATACTAGGAGACAAAACAATATAAATTGTAAAGATACAAGCAACACGGTTATAGTCATAAGTGGGAAGAGATAGGTACTAGGAAGGATGAGAAGAATCCTAATACAGTCTTAGTAAATAATTTGAGTTTTGTGGGAATTATTTGTTTAGTAGAGTGATGGCATTTAGGAAAAAAACTGTCCTTGTGCCTAGTTGTTCTGGTGTGCAGTGCCTTATCACTTATACCTTTTATGTACACTCAGAGCTTATGCCCTGAAGACAAATTCCTTGTGTGTCCAATCACATTTGGCCAATAAAGAATTCTATTTCTATTCTGTTCTATTCTAAGGTTACCTGATTTTTGAAATCAACTCTCCTGTCAAATGGAAAAGTTGTGGATCCCTTAACTATCGATGTCCGATACCTTAAATCCTGTCAGCTGGGTTTTCTGGGGCTGTAACTTTGCAGTATTTGGGGGCCTGATGTTTTCTCCTTCTCGATGTCACAGAAAAATAGATCCCTCAACAACGCAGAGGTCACTTTCCTAGTCTGAGCATTTCTTCAAAAAAAAAATCTGTGATTTTTGTGATGTTAAATATCTTCTCAAAGCAAAAAAAAAAAAAAAGTTTTCCAGAATATCAAAACGGCGTTGCAAACACAACAAGGAGACCCCTTCTACAGATAGTCCTTGACTTACGACAGAGCCCAACATTTCTGCTACTAAGGGAGACAGTCATTAAGAGTAAACCTTGCACCATTTTACGATCTTTCTTGCCACCGTTGTGAAGTGAATCGCTGCAGTCATTAAGTGAGTTGCACAGTTGTGAATAGAAAGTGGCTTCCCCATTGACAGCGCTTGTCAGGTTTTCGCAAAAGGGGATTGTGTGACCCCGGGATACTACGAATGGTCATAAATATGAAACCAGATGCCCAGCGGACGAATTCAGATCATGTGATCACAGTTGCAACGACTGACAGGGTGGAAAACGGTCACAAGTCACTTTTTTTTCAGTGCTGTCGTAACTTCAGACACTATGAACTGCTTATAAGCCAAGGACTGAAAACACTAAGTAAAAACCCATGAATGTAAGGCTTACAATCATGGTTGAGCCCGATATTTTAGTGGCTAAAAGTTTATTGTTGAAACGCCAACTGCACGGACCGGGGGACTGTGGGGGGTGGAATCCCGTTTAGGGGTGCTCGGGGGCGCCCACTCCGTGCCCGTTGATGTGCGGGTGTGAAGACCCCGAGGTAGGTAGATTCTGCTCCATCGCGCTGGCAGCGGCAGCCAGGGAAGTGATGAGACTTTCAAGAGGCGAGCCCATCGGTTCCTGTCTCCAGTAGGCTTCAGAAAGAGAGAGGTTGCTGGCATCGCAGACACCGTAGCTTGGCGGGACAAGAAGCCCATTAAGGCAGCAAGAAAAGAGAGACAGAGAGAGAGAGAGAGAGGGAGGCAGGAGGGGGAATAAAAGGGGGGGGAGAAGAAAGCGAGAGAAGCAAATGCGTTACGAAAACAGCAATTATCTTTAAGAAAGCAATAGCAGCATATTGCGGGGTCCCCCTTCAGAACCAGATTTAGGGCTGGGGCTCTTTATAAAATAAATAAATATTCAACCTACAGGTAGTCTTGGACTTACAACCATTCAGACCAGGATTTCTGTCATTAAGCGAGACAGCTGTTAAGGGAACATTGCCTCATTTTAAGACCTCCCTTGCCACCATGGTTGAAGGGAATCAATTAATAACGGAGTTGTTAAGCAAATCGGGTTGCAAAAGGGCTGAGATTTTAAAGGGAAAAAGCAGTGCTTTTCTATCCC
Organism: Toxicocalamus goodenoughensis; assembly: GCA_032468175.1. Classification (NCBI taxonomy): domain Eukaryota; kingdom Metazoa; phylum Chordata; class Lepidosauria; order Squamata; family Elapidae; genus Toxicocalamus; species Toxicocalamus goodenoughensis. Next base: position 38,222 of record JANHFN010004169.1, read on the forward strand.
GTGGGTTTTGGTTACTCTTTGTTCTGCTTATAGGTAGTTCTTGACTTACAGCAGTTCATTTAGTGACCGTTCCAAGTTAACAGCGGCAATCCCTTTTTGTGACCTTCTCACAAGCAAAGTCAATGGGGAAGCCAGATTCACATAACAACCGTGTTACTAGCTGAACGACGGTGGTGATTAACTTAACAGCTGTGCCAACCAAGGTTGTAAAATGGGACAACCCTCACTTAATGACAGAAATGTTGGGCTCAATTTGGTCGTAAGTCAAGGATCACCTGTATTTTGTAGGGGGTAATTCTCCCCAATCCTGCCCCATTTTCTTCCTTCTCTCCTCCAGAAGCCAACAGAAATTGCAAAAGTTTGCAGACAAGTTGCCGAAAAGAGAGGCACAAGCTAAGTGTAAGAGATAGGAGGAGAAATAAGGCCATTCTCAAACAAGCTGTGGGTTAAATATATAAATATAAAAAAGAAATAATAAAGAAATAAAACAAAAACCAGCCCAAAGTGGACATTTCTTTTTCCTACCAGTTTTATTTATAATAAAGCTGCAGCAATCATTAGGGGATTTGCATATATTATTAAAGATATATGAAAAAACTAAGAATGTCGCCGAATTCTTAAATAAGATTGCAACAGAGAGAGGGACAAAAAACCCCACACCCATTTAAATCCCAAAACTGCAAGATTGTCGTGCAGCATTTCCCTTCTTAGAAGTTGCATGGAATTGCAAACAAGGAAATCAGAGTGGCTTGATGTTTTGTGGGAGACGGCCAGAACCAACCGGGAAATATTAAAAGCACAGGTTTCAAAAAAAATATATCAGTGTTTTAAAAAGTTTCAGAACGCAACCTCTGTCTCCAAGATCAAAAGAAAACAGGCCAATGTCCGGTTATCCCAAGATTTCTCCATGGATTTATTTGTACCTGGAAGAGTAATACTCCTCTTCCAGTTCGTAGAGATCGACGGAGATTTCGTCCCGCAGCGCGATCAGTTTCTTGTCGCATTCCTCCTGCAGAGCCCGCAATTGCTGATTGCGTTGGTTGATGGCTTCGTTGACTGAAGGGAAGTCATTAAGGATTAAGAATTGCTTGAGGTCAGATACCAGCCTCATAAGGGACTCGCCAGCTCGGACCTGATGGAAAAATACATATACAATGGCACTCAAAGGCTTTGAAACTCATCAAATTTGGTACTCAATGCATTTTGGTGCCAATTTTTTTTTGTCTTTGGTACTCATCATTTGTTTGTTTCAATGCACAACCTAGAATTGTCAGTGTTGGCTGCCTTATGTCTCACTACATTATTCCTTATGGGAAAAATTCGGTACGCATCATTTTTGGTATCGCACCTCCCGGAATCAATTAATGATGAGTAGCAAGGTACCTCTGTATTTGAAAACATGGCCAAATTTTATCTGTTCTTAGCAATTTCGGTCATGGATTATTTCCTGCCCGCTCTCTGGTGGGACAGAATTAAAACCCTGTTTGTGAGGGTGGATGGCAATGCCAACATTTCTCAATGGTCAATTTAACTAAACCAATTTGTTCAATGTATATGCGTAAATAACATTAAAGTAATGAAAGGCAGGTTTGCAACTCAGCTCCGAGCAGAATCATCTGCAGAATTTCTCAGCTGTAATCCACTCACAATATTTGCCGCTCTGACGTGCATCTCATAGTTATCTTGTTCGCTTTGAGTCGCGCGGGATACTTGGGTTTCCTCTTCAATCTGGAAAAGGAAGCAGGTACAAAAATCCAACCATCTGCGTGTTATTTGAAAAGCTATGAAGCATTTCCCCCTATGCTCCAACAAAAACCTCTTTCGCTCTTTCTTTGCATTGTGTAGTGTTGTTGGCTTACTGGAATATTCTGAAAATGTTCAAAGCAATATGCAATATAGCAAAGAAGCTGTGAACGTTTCAAAGGAGCAAAAATTTAGGCTGAAGAAGAAAGGGAGAGGTCTCTTCTTACATATTTACCTTTGCAGACTTGATGATTTCTGTAAAGTTGTCCATGATGGATTTGATATCATCTTTCAGCCGCTTGTTGTAGGACTGGAGTAGAGTTTCTTTACTTTGGGGTAGGACCCGTTGCTGCGACATGGCTAGGAAAGGAATGGACCAAAAAATGGCAACACAAATGACAAATCCAGAGAAAAATGCATTAAAAAACTCAAATCTAAAACCATTTTAAAAAAAATGAAATATTGCTCATAGAAGTTGCATTTCATTTTTCAGGGTTAAAATCTGCACCTTGTGTGGATGTTATTCCCGAGCCACCCATTCGCCTGCAGGCACATCAATATTAAAAAGAAAATTAAGAGGTCCTAAATAGTCCAAAAATGGATGGATTTTTTTTCTGATATACATATACATATCTACATATAAATATGAAGCAAATAATCAAGATTGAAGAGCCAAGAATTAAATGTCAGAAACTAAATATATTCCATACCTATTTAACTAACAGAGTGGGGGCAGATCTGGAAGCAAGGCTGCATTCATACAACAAATGAAGCACAAACTAATATTTTAATCTATTGCATCGAGCTATTCCTCATAAAGGAGGGAGGGCATTGTGAGAATAAGGCTACTGAGTCTGGCTCCACACATTTAAATGACCAGAGACAAAGCATTGCAAAAGTGGTTTGAGACAGCAATGCAAATTAAAAACTCACTTTCTTACCTTATCCACATCCACACTTTTTATTTCCACTCTTTAATCAAGCATTTCTAATCCGAAAAGGGAGGGTTTTTTTTCGTTTTTTTTCAGGATTGGCTGAATCCTGAAAGCTGATTGGTTGATTTGGGGAGGGAAACACTCTTCCGGTTGTATTCAGCGGCGCCGGCAGGGGTTGAACAACCCCCCTCGAGGACTCTCTAGGAGCACGCAGAAGGGGAATAGTCGCTTATCGTCTCTATGATGAAGAGAGTCTTCCCCTTCCGCATCTTCCCGCGTGATTGAGCGCCGACCCTCTCGCGAGAACCAGCGCGGCTGCGATATATTACCCAGAAGGCACCGTTCTCTCTTTTGCCTTCTTCCAGCTAAGATGGTGAGTGCTTTCGACGCGTTGTGTCGACCGGGGGAAGAGGGGATCTTCCAATCCGGGGCCATCCGCCCATCGGAGGCCCGACTTGGGGGTCTTTACCGTGCCCCGGAGGGCCAGGAGCCCCGCCGAACCGGAGGCTGCTTCTATTGGGAGGAAAAAAACGACGGGAAGCCGGTCCTGGGGTGGGCTGGAGTTTTCGGCCTGGCTGGTTTGGGCGAAGATCGGCTGGAAGAAGCAGCTGCTGCTTTTCAGGCCTATCGGCCGATTCAGTCAAACCGATTAGGAGCCACAGCAATGAATTTAGACCGGGCGTTTCCCTGACATTGAAAGCCTTGTGGACTTCAACTCCCAGAATTCCTACACCAGCCTTGCTGAGCTGAGAGATTCTGGGAGTGGAAGTCCACTAAGTCTTAAGAGCTGCCAAGATCCCTGAATTAGGTTAACACAATGCCTGGTGTCCTCCTGATTTAGAGCAGGGATCTTCAAAAGACTTGTGGACTTCAGTTCCCAGAATTCCATTCCCCAAGTGGCATGGCCGTGACTAGGCTAGCTAGGGGATTCTGGGAATTAAATCTGCCAGGTCTTAAAAGCCACCCAAGTTTGATGATTCAGACTGATGGAAGCACAACAGTCTTAGTTTGATGAGGTTTATGCTGGTCCAGAGTCCAAATTGATGATAAAAAAATATTTTTTTTAAAAAAAAAAAGTTAAAATGGATATTTGTAAAGTGGATTGGCATTGCAGTGGCAACAAGGTTCCCTAAATCTATTTGAGCAGCGTGGCTGAGAATGTTGGGAGTTCCAATCTAGTCTGATCCCCAGCTTGGGAAAAGGCTTATAGGAGATGAGATGCATGTACATATTGGGAGGTCGATGGCTGGAGTGATTCCAGATTGAACTTGTGCTTCGCTTTTCCAGCCAAAGGGAAAGAAGGCCAAGGGGAAGAAGGTGGCTCCGGCCCCTGCTGTGGTCAAGAAGCAGGAGGCCAAGAAGGTGGTCAACCCTCTCTTTGAGAAGAGACCCAAAAACTTCGGCATCGGTGAGTTGGGAAAGGAGGACGTTGATGGGCCTTTCTTTATCTGCCATCGGGAATTGGAGCAAAATTGCTTTACATCAAGGTGTCTTCATAATTTATTCGGCTTGGAGTCCTTGGTGCTTCTGCGCTTGGTTGTTTTCTTTGGTCTTTGGACAAATAAGGAGCTATTTCCATAGACACTGTTGACTTCAGATCATTTTCTAGATGCTATAATGTCCTGAACAGGTTGAAATCAAATTGTCGGGGAGATTTATTCCTGGATTTTAACATTCTGGAGAAATTGCCCTGCTTCAACTGTATGACAGCTGTTGGGGGAGCCCTCCTGAAGGTTAGGGTGAACCACACACTGCAATGCTTTCACTGTATATTAGAAAACTTTATTGTTGCCCTCAGTTCTTCATGGAACTATCCTTTATTCTTTTTGCTGTTACTTGAATGATAAAATAACAAGCTTTGATGTTTCATTGCAAATTTGTATAGAAAACTCACATAGGCTGAGTTAATGTATAGATTAAGGAGGGGAGAACTTGGCCTTTTGATCTGGGTTTTTTGGGGGGAAGTTTAATTTATTAACTTGATATTAACATCTTGAACTTAATGCCGTGAAAAGGGCGCAAGCAAATGATGGAAAAGAATATTTGCTAACTGAGTGGCAGTGCTGACAAGCTTTTCCACCAAGATCTCTGATGCTGATGCCCCTTTTTTTGCTCTGGAGGGAGGAAAACCGCCAGCTTACCAAGCAACCCTCCCTGAATTAATAATGCTGTATCTCTTAGGCCAGGATATCCAGCCCAAACGAGATTTGACTCGCTTTGTGAAATGGCCTCGCTACATCCGACTCCAGCGCCAGCGGGCGATCCTTTACAAGAGGTTGAAGGTACCTCCAGCGGTCAACCAGTTCACCCAGGCCCTGGACCGCCAGACGGGTAAATTATGGTGGGTTTTTTTCAGAGGAAGGAGGGTGAGTGGAGGGCTGCAAGTGAAAAATGGGTCTTTTTTGCCAGAAATGTTGCTTTCCAGCAAATAAAAGTTATAAATTGCAGTCATGTGACTGTGGGACTCTACAAATAGCCATAAATTTGGGGGGTGGGTTGACAAGCACCCAAACTGCAATTATGGGATGAGGGGGTTGTGAAACTTGGAAGTAGCTTTGGGGAGGTTTGCCTTAGTGGTTGCTAATTACAGCATGCAGTTCACTGCTCATAGTGTTTTTTGGTGCTCAATTGCCAACTCGGAGCATAGTAATTTACGTGCCAATAGAAAAAATGATTTGGGGGTGTGATTTTGTTGGCTACATTCTAAACAATGTAGGGTCCAGGGGAGGAAGGAATCCCTCTTTTGGGTTTAGCCTAAAGGAGAAAAGATCCTCTAATGTGCAGATGATGGAAGCAAATATCTGAGCTTTCTTGACGACTCCCAACCACCAAGATCGCTGATGCACAAGGATCTCCATTAAAGCTGCTAGAGGACGGGCAGAGAAGAACCCTCCAGTTCTCATTTAATGTCTTTATCTCCACAGCGACTCAGCTTCTGAAGCTGGCTCACAAATACAGGCCTGAGACCAAGCAGGAGAAAAAACAGAGGTTGTTGGCCCGGGCAGAGCAGAAAGCTGCAGGGAAGGGCGATGTTCCCACCAAAAGGCCGCCTGTGCTGAGGGCAGGTAAAACGTTTTGAGCGTCTCTGTGTGGCTTTCCTAAGCTTGGTTAGCTAGGACGGGGCAGCTTTCCTGGGGTTTTCTCTCGACAACCGGCTATTGCACTGATGTGAGGATTTCTTCACCTGAACTGCAGATTGAAGACCAAAAGACATTGGCTAATTTAACTCTGAGCTTTAGCAGGTTGTCTCATTCCTCGACGGCATTATGTCCAGCTTAGTTAATGCTGTAAATTTAGCTTACTGGGGTTTTTTGGGATCTTTTCAGGTGTCAACACAGTCACAACTTTGGTGGAGAACAAGAAGGCTCAGCTGGTGGTGATCGCACACGATGTAGACCCCGTTGAGGTAAAGCAGATGGGAAGGCTTTGTCCGTTTGCATTTCCAAATTTTGTGGTAGAGTCCCAAATTCAACACTGTTCTCTCTCAGGCATTGGAAGTAAAGAAGCAACAGCTTTCAAAAATAAACCTTTGGCTCCCAGGCAGGAATAAACCACATTTCCAGTCTTTTTCCTTTCCTCTTTGATAAATGTGTAAGGTGCACTTTAGCCTTGTATTTGAGGTGGAAAATGCAGGAATGAGGAACCTGGGATCTGTTCCCTTAATTGTTAATCTTCCATCTAAGAACTTCGTTCTCTGGTAGGGAAAATGGAACCCTTGGCATCACTCTTGTCGGATTCTTTCATAAAGTGACTCACTTGGTTAATTTGGGGAGGGGGATAATTTGTGAGTCTGGAATTGGCTGTTCTCAAAATCCTCTTGTGACTTGCTTGGGCTTGGCTATTGCAATGATGTTTGAATTTCTTCACCTGACTCCCCCGTGGAGAGCAAAACTAAACGAGCTTTTTAACACTGAGCGATGGCCGCTGCCCAGATCTCTCCCTTCTAGTCAGTGTCAAAAATGCAGCAGGGTCCCCTTATGAAGAGGTTTGTTTCCTTCTCCCTGGTGCAGCTGGTGGTTTTCCTGCCCGCCTTGTGCCGAAAAATGGGAGTCCCCTATTGCATCATCAAAGGCAAAGCCAGGCTGGGTCGCCTCGTCCACCGGAAAACCTGCACTTGCGTGGCCTTCACCCAGGTTAATCCGTAAGTAGCCCTGAGGGGAGGCTTGACTGTGGTCCTTCCTGTACACTGGATTTGGGTGCCAACTGAGCGGTCATTATTTCAGTAACTGCTTAGAAGGTCATAGTCTTGTGGTGGGTTGGAGCGCCATTAGGAGAGCAGCTGAATACAGGTAGTCCTTGAATTACGACCACAACTGAATCCAAGATTTTCCAGTGCTAAGCAAGAGGCTTGTTTCAATGAGTTTTGCCTGATTTTGTGACCTTTCTTGCTGAAGTTAAGTTAGTCACATGGTTGTTGGGTGAATCTGGCTTCCCGCATGGACTTTGTCAAAATTTTACAAAATGGGATTCCCATGACCCTGGGACACTGCAACCGTCATAAATACAAGTCAGTGGCCAGGTATCTTTGAGTTTTGATCACGTGACTATGGAGAAACTGCTACGGTGTGGGAAATGGCAATAAGTCAACTTTTTTCAGTGCAATTGGGACTTTGAACAGGGGTTCAAAGGAATGAATGCAAGTCAAGGACTTACGTGTAAGGTTTATTACGTGAGATTTTCATCTTGAAATGGCGGCCTTGACCCAATCTTTTCTCTACACAGTGAGGACAAAGGAGCCTTGGCTAAACTGGTGGAAGCTGTTAAGACCAACTACAATGAGAGATACGATGAGGTAAGACTGGGCCCGCCTGATGTTTGGTTTGGTTTCGTTCTGCTTGCGTAGCCTGCTAAAAATGTAGCCAGCAGGGGCTTTAAGAGGCTTGAAATATATGTTATTCAGCACTCTTTAATTGTTAGCTTCTGAGTTACCGCAATACACAATAATTTGGAAAGAGACTGTAATTGCAAAGAGGCAGCAGCATGGCAGAATCAAACGTTTCTTTTTGAAAACAATTTTTGTTTTTTCCCCCCCCTTTCCAGATTCGTCGGCACTGGGGTGGAAACGTCCTCGGTCCCAAATCTGTTGCTCGGATCGCTAAGCTTGAAAAAGCCAAAGCTAAAGAATTGGCCACCAAGCTTGGATAATAGATGTGTCAGTTTTTCTGTACATAAAAATAAAATTCTAAACAAAAGGCTTTTGTGTGTGTGCTTTGATTACTTTAAAGGGGTAAATTTTTTTAAGTGGTGGGTAATGTGCAACTCTCCCTCTCATTTTTATAGAATATAACCGGAAAAGATATTAGGCTTGTAGGTACCTAATATTCCTTCCTCTTCCTGTTTTCCTAACAACAACTCTGAGATTGGGCTGAGAGAATCACTGCCCTAAAATTATCGGCATTATCTTAGCAGTAGTTCTTTCTCCTGTTTCCCATTACCCCCTCTTGCAATACCAGGAAGAGTTGGCACTGTAAAAAGACATTTTATTTGCAGTCAATATTTCAAGAAACATGATTCATATTACCACAAATATAGGGTAGCTCTTACGCCTAATTTTAATCAATTTCTTGTTCATTGGCGACTGTTTTTCCTTCAAGACTCCCCACTACTTAATTGTCTTCTGATAACCAGCAATATTTCCCCAAATATATGGAGATCAGCTTACTTTTAAGAGAAAACTGCCTGGTTTCCAGCAATTCCTGGCTTGAGTGCGATTGCTGATGTCCACCAAGAAGTCCTAAATCATCTTGCAAATGCTCCATTCTATGACCTGGGCTAGATGGCCACTTTTTAAAGCCACACCCAAGCCACATTCATCCAACAGTTGTAGGACTCAGAAAGGCACCTTCTGAATGAACCTCTTGTACCACAAGAAGGAAGTGGCTGCACACAGACCGTACCTGCACAGAAGGAGCAAACCCTGGGTTTAGTGCACATGAAGACTCCGCTGGGTTTTGTATGATCGAGTTGGCCTATCGATTCAGAAACAATTTCTGCTTCAATTTCTAGATCCCTTGATTTATGAAGATGAATCTACTTGATGAGGGGCAGGAAGGTGCTTGGAAAAGTTTATTTCCGTATGGGTCACACTGTTAGTCCACTTGATTCAAATTATTTATTGGGGTTCCACAAGGATTTAAATTGGTTCTGTAGTACTGGGCTACTGGGCGGAATTCCATTAAAGGAGTAAGGAAAAGGACTCTTGAATGCACTCAAAAGTCATCCACTCCTGCTTGATTTTGCTCTTCAGGGTTATCCATAGCAATTTTTCTAAAGCGGGGTTTGTCGGCTGAGATTCAGAGCTCATCCCTCTTGACCAGAGGCTCCGAGAATTTTAACTTGATAATGTTTTCTTCAATGAGGGTAAATAATGGACATACATAGCACTAAAAACAAATTTGTTGACATAATCAAGATTCGTTTGTTGGTATTCTGGATTAGTAGGAACTATGGAAAATTTACCACCTGCCCCGAGTCACTGATATGTACATTAAGCCACAGGGGCACTGGAACCAACAATACATCCTGGTTTGTTTTAGGCAGATTAGAATCTTTGCCTCGTGGAAAGCTATTGATAACTTGCCATGTATGTGCATAAACGTCAAGAAATAAAAACATGAGGATTTTGCAGCGGCTTAACTCATTAGGGAGGGTATATTTTAACAATTTGGAGAGTAAATTTGTGGATCACTTGCAGATTTACTCTTCCTCATCTTTTCTGCTCTTGCCTGCCCCTCCCTACTAGCTGTTTTGCTACTCACCAAGTAAGTATATACTGCATGTGCTCATTTCGTAAAGTTACTCTGGTCTGGCCCCCGATCGGTCCTCCGGGAACTGAGCTCCCTGTGTGTATAGATAGAGACAATTGGAGCCCAATTCAGTAAGATTTCATTCTGTGATGATCATCCATACATTCAATAAACTTAGAATAATCACTGCAAAGCTCTCTTTTAAATATTACTTCAAGAAATTAGATTTCTCCAACCTTCTGTCCTTTGAGGTTCATGGAATTTAAAAGTCCCATAATTACCAAAAATTGGGCTTTTTTATGGAGACAACCATTCTGCCATTAAGACTATTGGCACATCTTCCCAAGGGGAGTGTATATTGGTGTGTTTATCACCTGCTTCCCATTAGTTTACACCTTGTAGCAGTTTTTAAGCTTTGATAAATCTTGAAACACTCTATTTAGTACTAAATTAACCAAGTTAAGTACACAGGTCACTTATGATGGTCTCTGTGTGGCTAAGCCAGAATGCCACTTCCACATGTGTTAAGTGTTGAATTTCATCAAGATCTATATTCTTCACATGTTCAGATAAATATAGAAGCTGGCATCCTCTGGTTTATTTGGGGTGACAAATTCCGCCATTCTATGCATTTGGAGAGGAATTTAAATCTAACATACCGTATTTGAGGACCACAAACCCAAGGCCTGCTCCACTCAAATAATTCCTTAAACTACCTAGCAGACATCTGATGTTAGTCCATTTTAGGAAAGCTGTGTGCACCATCCAGGGAAATCAGAGGGAGGAGCAATATTTAGGGGGACTTACTATAATCTGCATCAATAAAAATGGGTTCTGCTCCCGTGACCCTGGCCATGGCATCCAAATCACGATAAAACCAATTGTTTTGTTCGATGTTATTTTCCGGCACAAAAGCTCTCCGAGGTTCTGATAGCCTCACCAGCCCGGTGAGTTCAATATCCTCTTGGATCTAAAAAAAGAAAAGAAAAAAGAAAAATCCAACTCTAGTTTCTGTTCTTTAAAAAACTTGGCTAGTTCAATCCAAAACAAATATATAAAAACCGTTTCAACACATTGTCAACTGATAAAATATCCCTATGATCTTTTTAGAGCTGCCAACAGAAAGGGAGGGGGGAGCAGTGCAGCAGCTTGGAAAACCAAAACTGCATTCCATAAATGTTTTCAAAGATAGTAACTAGGTGACTGAAGTTTGTGCAGGGCAAAATTCTAACTGGAGAGCCTGATTGATGACTCTGGGCTATGGGTGTGTCCCATTGGAGAATATGAATTACGATACACCCAGGGGGTGGAGGGAAGACTAGGGTCAAGGGAGACAATGAATTATGTGTCTAAGAGTCGGCTACACCCAGGCATTGCCGGGTAACCCCCAATAAATCCTTTTTAAGTTTTGGAAGTTTGGCTCGAGACTGCTGGAATCCACACATATTATAAATTATTCTGATTATGACCATATTGTTCCAGGCAGAATTTCATTTTACTCTTTAAGCGGAAGCATGCTAACCCATGGAAAGCAAACAGCGTACCTGTCCCTTTAATCTGGTCTCTGGATTCATCTTCTTTCTGGGAACAAATCCTCTGTTCACAAGAATCGTTATCCTGCAGGTTTTTTAAAAATAATAATAAAAGCTTACTCAGTGGGAACTTTCACCGAGTGAATTCCTCAGGGTGAGTGAGTGCAACGCTGCATTTTATTTACTTAAAAAACATTTACACAGCTGCCTGTCTTTCACCCAACTCTGGGCAGCTACTTAAACCTTGGTAGCTGATAATATACACACCCAAGGTCAGGGCAGTAAAAGGGAGTGATCACGTGGGCTCCACTCTCTACATTAGACATGATACGGCCGGCATTCCTGGCTTCTTTCTCAGGGTCTACTGGGGAACGTGGGAGCACATACAGCTCCTTGGTGTGATCAAAATGACCTCTGACCTTGACTGGCACGTATTCCAATTCGTTCACTTCATAGAGGCTGTAGAAAAGGAGCAAGACAGGAAGGAAAATCTGGGTTATAGATTAAGACAGCAGAAGCCCCCTGGTGAGAAAAATAGTTTTGCAGATTAATATTGTTTATGTCTGAGAGCAGGGGAGAACAAACTTAACTGCCTGTAATAGTAAAGAAAGAGGCAACAGCCTGAACTTGCTATAAAGAAAACTTAAGCAAACCAGCTGCTTGAATGTGCATGCCTGTTTTCAAATACCTAGAAAATTGTAATTTCCCACTATTTTTTGTCCTCGTATAATATACCCTCTGCCAACTATAGTAGCTAGCAACTGGAACAATTATGGCTGCCAGGGCTACAGTTCTCATAAAACTAGCAACAAAAGTAGTTTGCAGTGAAATAAGGCAAGACATATTCTGGAAGGTTGCAGTTGCAGAAAAGTAAGCATGCAGGGAAACCTCTGCCCTGGCGGCCATTTTATTGTTATTTGTATAGTACATTTTGAAAAGAGGCTCAAGTTCGATCAGGCTTCTCCAAACTGGGCCATTTTAAGACTTGTGGACTTCCAAGCTCCCAGAATTTCCTCAGCCAGCCATGCTGAGGGAATTCTGGGAGCTTTAGTCCACAAGTCTTAAAAGTTACCAAGTTTGGAGACTCCTGAGTTAAACAAAAGAGAATTTGTTCTCTGGAGGACTGAAGGAAGCAGAGTGCATTCTGGGCTGGAAAAAAGGAGCGGCAAGCAAACAGCAGCACTAGTTTTCTTTCTGATGAAAATAAATAATTTCATGATTGGTCTTCCCATAAAAATCAAAGTGGAGGTGCCCATTTGATGTTCTTGGTAATATTCTAATTCTATTTACCATTCCCAAAAGACACTTACTCTGTTGGCAGCGAAACTGGCTCAGCAGAAACCCTGCTTTCCAGTTCAGCGATCAGTTTCATCTTCCATTCCCGCCGCTGAACCTGACATAAAGCACAAAATGTTGGACTTTTGTTTCACTATCAAGTAGGAGAAACACATCTCGATCTACATAATTCCTCTCTCAAAACAGCACTACTTATCTACCCAGCCAAGTAAGCAGTTTTTAAAATTTGCTCTTCTGAATAAATTAGAATAAGAGTGACATTCATTTAACCTCAAGTTAAAAAGCTCCAAGCTGCCAGCCTACACTTCAGGAGTGTCATTTACCTGCCAAGAGCCAAGGAAAAATGAACCTATTGGGATGAGCAGAAGTCCCCATTTTAATATGTTTTCTTCTATGGATTTGGCAGCAGCGGCTGAGGCAAAGTTTCTGGCTGGACAAAGCCTCCAGCAAATTTCTGGGGAAGGGGAAAAAAAGAGAAAAAAATACTATTAGTGACTAAGCTATTTGTAAAACTCAGAAGTGGCACCATGTTTATTTCATAAATATCCACCCCACTCATCTTACCTAGCTGACTCTGGGCAGTTTATTAATAAAATACCTTACTGTTGAATATTTTATTGTAAGTTGCCCATAGTCACTCAGGGCAGATGGGCAGTAAAGAATAATCAACATGGCTGCTGTTTGTATTTATTAGTTGCATGGATGTTTTTACTGTCTGAAAGTTTTTTTAATGGTTTTATAATTCTTTAGAATTATAAGCTGCCCAGAATCCCTTGATTGAGCTGAGTGGCTTGAGAAATTGAATGAAGGAATGAAATAGAAATGTCATGAATGAATAAATAAAAATATAAAGCAACAGTGTTCTTTTTTTAAAAACATAGTTTTTTTCTACAACAAAACGAAACAGGTTATTTCACATGGGCTCAACTCACTCGGGGGCTGCTGTAAAGCATTTTTCCAATGGCTACGAGTAAAAGACTTCCTTCCATCTTCCAGGCAGGAAAACTGAAGGAAAAGAGTAGAAGTTTTGGGAGAAAGAAACCCCAAATTTCAATTTATTAGGTTTATTTCACCCACTGCTTGATTTATTTCACCCAGCCCCCAACTCATTGAGAAGAGGGCCCAGCCTACCTTGCAGGGCTGTCAAGAAAGCCAAGCAAGGGCCTTCCACCTGTTTGGCACACCAATGCCCATAAACCTCAGACATTGGCTTTCAAATGACCTTTGCCACCAAAAGCTAGGGCCCTCCCACAGTTTGGCACTCCAGTGCCCATAACTCCTGACGGGGCCTTTCAAATGACCCCATGCCATTGAAACCTGCTCCCCACAAATATTTGGGACTTCAATGCCTATTAGTCCAAGCTGGTCTCTTTCAAACTATCCATGCTATTGAAAGCTGGGCTCCCCCAAGAACATGGCACTCCAATGCCCATAACTCCCCATCAGGGTCTTTCAAACTACCCATGCCACTGAAAGCTGGCCTCCCCTAACTGTTGGGCACCCCAAAGCCCATAACTCCCAGCCAGGCCCTTTCAAGCACCTATGCCACTGCAAGCTGCACCCCCCCAAGGGCATGGCACTCCAATGCCCATAATTCCCCTTTCAAACTACCCATGCTAATGCAAGCTGGGGCTCCCCCAAGGGCATGGCATTCCAATGTCCATAACTCCCAGCCGGGCCCTTCCAAGCAACCCCCTCCTAAGCCCCCCGGGGCTGAAAGCGGCTGCCCGGCAAGGTCAAAAGGCCCCATCCTTGCCGACGAGCGAGGTTCGACCAGCCGACCAGCCGTCTGCGAGGGGCCGAGGCGATGCAATGGCTCACCCGGAGCCTCCCGAGGGCGCCCCGGACGCCCCCGTCGCCTAGTAACCGCCGCCACGCCGCCATCTTGCCCGGGAGGAAAGGGGTCAAGCGGGAGGGCGCTTCCGGGTCACGCCGCCGCGACTTCCGGTACGGCGCAGAAACATGGCTGGGCTGTTACGCGGGCGAGAAGAAGAAGGAGGAGAAGGCGAGGCGGGATCGGCGCCGCTTTCCTCCGAGCTGCAGCGTTTCCTGCAGCGGCACCCGAGCTTGCGCGTCCTCCCTCCGGGGAAAAAGGTGTGATCGGCGCTCGCTCGCCGGTTCCCGGATCTGCTGCGGAGCTCGACTGGGCTGGTGGATAGGAGACCACGCGGAAATCCCAAGGAATTGGGTTTTTTGTTTTTTGCCCAAGTCACGTGTCTTTGGCTCAGGGAGGCTATTCTTGATGGCATGTTGGCTTGGCCAGCCGCTGAAGCTCAAAGCAGCTTGGCTGGTGCATGGGAGATCGCTCAGAAATCCCAAGGGATTGGCGAGTCCCCCAAAGCTCAAAAGGGCTGGGCTGGTGGATGGGAGACCACTCGGAAATCCCACAGGGTTGGACCAAGCTGGAAAGTTCCATTTGAAACTTTGAAATCATGAGGATGTGGAAAGTTGGAAACCTCCCATTGAGTCGGGCAGGCTGTTCTCCAGGGCAGGTCGGCTTGGCAGCACCTGCCTTGCCAGAGCTCAAAACGGCTGATTGGAAGGGAGACCACTGGGAAATCCCTGTTGCCCAAGCTGGGAAGTTAGTCGGGTGCGAATTGGGTCTTGGCTTAGGGAAGTTGGCCTGGCAGCACCTGCCCTACCTTGTCCGGCCCCCCAAATGGCTGGGCTGATGGACGGGAGACTACTTGGAAATCCCACAGGCTTCAACCAAGCTGGGAAATTCCACTTGAAACTTTGAAATTCGGAGGAGATGTTGGCTTGGCCGCACTTGGTTTGCTTTGTCTGGGCTCTGCTGGAGAAAGCTGGGGTGATGGACCCCTCAGAGGGGAAACCCCTCAAAAATCCCCAGGGTGGACAGTTGGCCAATCTGGAAGATTGCATTTGAATTGGTCTGTGATTAGGTATCCAGCTAGCTCTTGAGAATATATTGGTTTGGCAGCACCTGGCCTGCCTCAGCTGGTCTCCAAAGTTGAAGAACTCTCAGCCGATGGACATTTGGATGAGCCACCACTCAGTAATCCCAGGAATGTTGCCCAAATGATACGGCTCCATTTGAATCGGTCTTTATTTTCCCTTTATTTTCTCTTCCAGGTCTGCTGTACGTTGACTGGCCATGAGCTGCCTTGCCGGTTGCCTGAACTCCAAGCTTTTACAGCTGGGAAGAGATACCTGCGCTTGAGTAAGACCTCCGAGGTCTTGGACTACAGCGAGTACGAACCACACATTGTGCCGAGCACCAAAAATCCGTACGTGTTTGTGTATTGCAAACGGTATCCCCAGTGGGGCTAATGGCTGAGTTTTGTGGTTTCTTCGAGAGGCAGCCTGCGATTGTGTTTAGCTCAAAAGTAGCAAGCCATGTCACAAGTGTTCTGACCAAGGCTTCCCGAGACCGTAATTAAGCACACGATGAATTAAAACGACTCTTGTTTTATTTCAACGCTGGGAATTATGTTCATTCCCAGCCGGTAATGAGTCCCAAACAGTCCTTTGGAGATAAGCACCCACCTTTCTCTCCTTTGCATTGCTGCCAACAACTAGAGTGTCAAATGAACTAGAAAAAAAAAACCAACCCAAGTACAAAGAGCTTCAAGAATGAATCCTTTTCACGCACTGCTTTTCCCCTCCCTTTTCCTAGGAATCAGCTATTCTGCAAACTCACCCTGCGCCATCTCAATAAGATCCCGGAGCACGTTCTCCGCCATGTCCAAGGCCGGCGTTATCAGAAGGCGCTTCGACGATGTGAGTTGGCTTTTTTTTTTCATCTGCCTTACCTTGAACGCTTCCTTTGCTCCCTCTTCTTCCTCAACCTGCCCCAAGAGGTGGGCAGATCACGTCCTCCGATCCTTAATGTTGTTCCTAAAGGCACAGGAGGGGAAGAAAAATGTCCTCCCAGGGGAGAGAAGCAGGCAAGGGGTCCCGGGTATTCCAGGATAGACTGCCCCAGACAGACGGGTCCTTACTTAGCATCCAGTGGCTTCAAAAGGAGGAACAGAAATCTTTCTGGATGGGATCCTAGTCTCTCTCCTGTCTACAGATGAAGAATGTCAGAAAGAGGGGCTGGAATATGTCCCGGCTTCCCTCTTGCATAAACGCCGACGGCCGCGTCAAGAAACAGACAACGGGCTTTGCAAAAGGAGGGGGAAGCCAAAGGGGGCATTCTGGGAACCTCCCGCCAGTGATGAAGGAGGCAGTGAAACTGACGACAGCCTGAGTGACTTGTACCCAGGTGAGTGAGCTAGAAGGCCAAAAGGGCATCCGGATGCGAGCTAAGACTTTGTTCTGACTGAGGCTTCTTGTCCCGATGAAACCACTTTTTATTAGGCTAATGTGAATTCCTCTCATTCACATCCAACAAAGTCCCAGCCAACAATCTTTCAAGGGTGAATTGCAACCACAGACCTTTATCAGGCTTGGAGAGCTGTCAGGCCGATATCTTCCAAATGCCACACTGTAGCAGTCAATACCATCTTGGGCAGAGCTTAATCTTCCTGCTGCAGTCCTTGTATATTCTATTCGCCTTTTCTCTCCCATTTTTAACCTTCTACTGATAGATTTGTAGCCATAACTGTGATGATTGTTACTACTGTCTTATCTTTGTAATTTGTTATCTTTTTTGGTTTTAATGTTTCTAAGCCACCTAGGGTCATCTCCGGACAGAGAGGGATAGTACAGCACAAGCCCAATAAAGAAATAAAAGATATTTTAACTGCGTTACGAGGAATGGCAGCTTATTCACTCCCATAGTTTAGCCATCTTCTAAAATCATAACTCTGCTCTTTGGTATATGCCAGCGGGTCTGGTTTCTGGAGGCAGAATTTATAAGGAAGGTTCTGGTGTTGGCTTTAAGGTTTTTTTTTTACTTAATGTTTAAACATTAACACTTAATGCTTATTTTCAAAGCTGAGCTCTTCCCAAGGAATAGTGCCACAGGCAAGGAGACCCCTGACGAATTTACAAGCAACAGTGATGAAGAGCCTGTGAGGCCAGGGGTGGAAAATGGCAGCCGGGTCGAAATGATGGAGGTTGATTCACAGACAGCCACAAAAAGGAGAAAGGTAAACCCGACACCTTTTGACGTTTGTGGTTGTGTTCGTGGCTGACCTTTTTGCTAGGTTAAGACTAAGGAGTTGCATGTGCTACGCGTGGCTCCTATTAAGCCCTGCTTACATTGCATCCGTTTCTGACCCGTTAGGAATTTGGGGACAGTCCCATTCCTTCACACTTCACATGTCACTTATATACCTGTGTTTCCCTGAAAATAAGTCTTGTATTTTTTTTTCCACCAAAAAAGGCACCAGGTCTTATTTGGGGGGGATGCCATCCACTGACTAATCTCACTTGCGCACATCACCCCCGGCCTCCTTTTTTCAAGGCTTTCCTGAAGGCCTCTGCAGCAGGTAAAAGAGCTCTGGATCGATCCAAAGCTTTCTCAGCTCCAGAGGCCTTCAGGAAAGCCTTGCCAGCTGCAGAAGAAATGGGCCGGCAAGGCAGGTGTCGGGGTGTGAGAGGCCTGGCTACACCTGTCCAAAAGTAAGTAATAGGGCAGCTCCACCACCCCCACAATCCCCACCCTAGCTTAATTTTTACTACTCTGGAGTGGGCGGGATCTTAATTAGGGCCTATTTTGGGAGTAGGGCTTATGTTGGGCGTACATGTGAAGAAAAAAATAATTCAAAGTAGGGCTTACTTTCAGGGTAGGTCGTATTTTCGGGGAAACGGTAGAAGTTGGAATGACTTCCCTGTCACTTTGATTGTACACTAATCGACATACATTAAAATGAAATTATGTTGTATACAGCTGTCAAAGGGTCTCCCCCTCTAATATAAATAATGACTGTGCCTTTAAGGAAGGAATCCACTCTGTGATGTAGCATAAGCATCTTTTTTTCTCTCTCTCATGATGTCAGAGCATTGAGGTTCTTTCCTGTGGGCCTTGCTGGTCTCTATCCCATTCCTTGCTTTTTTTCTTTTATTGAGTCCTTCCGTGCCTCTTTCGTGCTGGCGCTCCGGGTAGCCATGCTGATGTTGAGTTGTCCCTTTCTCTTTTCCCAGGAGTGGCGGGAAAAACTATCCCATCTGGAAAAGGTGAGGATCTGGCTTGAAACCCAAGGATGGGCAAACATGGGAACCTCCAGAATCCAGGCCTTGGGAGACTCATCCACACCGGGGAGGAAGGAGAGGGGGTGGCGGCTCCGATTATGAACCTTTGGGTCTCTAAGAGGTGCTGCAGGAAGGAAACAAGGTTTTTAGGGTGGATGTGAGGGCCCAAAAGAGCACCGTTTCCCAGTGATCCAGCCTTGGGACTATCCCCAAAATCCTTGTGGGCCCTTCAGAAATGTTTTCATCTTCTCAGACTGGATTTCCAGATCCTAAACATCTGCAGGAATTGCCCCTCCTTACCTGTCTTTTCAAACTTCCTGAGGTTTGG
>JANHFN010004169.1:63718-82436 GCA_032468175.1 Toxicocalamus goodenoughensis
TAAAATCTGTCACTACCTCCATTTCTTCCCCATCTATTTGCCAGGAATTGAGAGGGCCGGATGCCATGATCTTAGTTATTGCATCATTACACACAATAATATCTGGAGTTTTCCAAATTCTGAAGATTGCAGAAAACTTCAATAGACTCTTCCAGTTTAATAGTTCTTTCCAAGTTATATGATCACAAAGATTTCTAAATTAAGATAATCTGAGACTGTTTACAAAGGTTCTATTATTTTTTTGCTGTAAATATTCTGTTTACAATATACACACAGGCATGCATGTGCGCAAACACACACACACATTGTTATATTTCATAATAATTAAAGGGCCAGTTTGGTCTAGTGGTTAAAGGATTAGGCAAGAAACCATGAGTTCTAGTCCCAACCTTAGGCATGAAAGCTGGATGGGTGGCTTTGCGTCAGGCACTCTCACCCAACTCACCTCACAGTTCTCAACTGAAGAAGCTTCTTGGATGAGAAACGAAATATTATCTTCAAGATAAAACAAAGAAAGGCCAGTTGGCTTTTGGACAAAAACACCTTTGGGAGAAGCATGACCTGGGTGATTGAGAATCTCTATAGAACTGAAAGTTCAATGTTAACTCTGGAATCTACAAACCCAAAAGCAATGTACACAACTGAGAAAAGCCTTCATTGTTATTTTATGTGAATGAGCAAGGATACATGGTCAAAGCAGGGCAACCCAAAAGAGTATAATATAAAAACAACTGCAGCAACCTGAACTTTGCAGAAATAGCTTTAAAAAACCCCAAAGCAGAAATGAAACATACAAAACAGCCAATGTTCAGTAGATCACAGTGTTCGCGAGTTGGGAAGAAAATGTAATTGGGTATCAAAAAATTATTAACAGAAGAGAAGCAATTTACACTGCCATGTTTTTTCACCTGGGTTTTGCTTTTTTTCTGTGCTAAATCAAATGATATTCTCTTTTTTAAATAACAACATTGCCATGGGAGGGACATTATAGGAGGAAAGTTGTGATAGGTCATGAGATCAAAAAAAAAAATCGGGAATCTGATAGCACCTTTTCTGACCAGCAAGTTTTATTAAAAGGCATAAACGTTATGCTTCCTAATAAAATTTGATAGCTGGAAAAGAGGCTACTTCCATTCCTGATTTAAAATCATGGGCTAATGTTTTGTCTGTGTCTACGTGTTCAGATTTATAATTATTGTGAGAGGAAGTATCTAACATACGGATGGAGAATCTGAGTCCCTAATATTACAATTCCAATAGTCTCCATTAACAGACATTCTGAGGAGGGGATGGTTGTTAAACTTTAGAGTTTATTAACACCTGCAATGCTAGTTTTCCTTGCTCTGAATTATTATTATTTTCTTGGGACCTGTTTCCTGATCTGTGAAGGGGTTATACATCTTTGCTGGGGTGAGAAAAAAGAAATCCAAGGAACTGAGCTCCACTGATGGATTTGTCACTTATGGGATAAGCAACTTTTCCAGCACGAAACCACTGAAAATAGTAGCCATTCTGGAAATTGCAATCCTTCCATTGTTGGAGGGTACTTGGTTGGGGAATGCTGCAGCAGAGATGCACTTGTACAGAAATCAGCACAGACTGGATGCAAAAATAGGAGATTGGAATATTAAGTTAGAAATAGCATTTGTAAAGATATTGGGCTATGGATTAAAATATTCCTGACCACTGCAACTGAATAGACCTGGAAGATTATTCATAGCTTCTACAGTAGGAAGTACAGAAGGATGGGAAGGAGAGGGGGGATTAAAAACAATCAGTCCATTTGTAATTAAACATTTCTATGTCTTACTGATTTCCATGGGGAAGATTAGAAAGTAGAGCTGTATTCTGAGATCTACATTACAGTATTACCGCAGATCTCCAGGACTGCTTAATCCTGATTACATTTTTCATGCTGAATTGGTCTTGCCTGATTTTTGCTTATTAAGGCAGATGATGCCCAGTAATTGTTAAGAGAAAGACATTTAAACCATGCATTTGTATAAGCTTTCTGATCAAAGCTGCAAGTGTTTATTTGCCTAAGAACAGATCTCCTGAGAGATTCCCTGTCTGTTTCCATATGCCATGCTGTAAAGTGATCTATTATTAACAGATAAAAAAAAAATGCTGACATAGGTTATGTTATGATGGCTGCAGGGTTTTTTTTCCTCCCTGAATTATCTATTAATAGGTTTATATTTATCCTGAACAGCCCAGGTGCAATGCATTGATACAGGTGCTTTCTCAAGAAACTCTTGTAAGCATCTTACAGCTGTTTTACTGTAAATCCAAAAGGTGGATGTAATCAGCCATCTCTCTTAAAATCTGTAATCTTCCCCACCTTTTAAAACTACACTTAAACCCCAGGAGAAAGTATCATGAAGTCACATTTTCCATGGGAGATTTTCAGACCAGGAAATTCAGGCACCTGGGAAAGATACAACATAATGGGGACATTTTATCAGGAGGGGGAAAAATACAGCGTCCTTAGCTAGCACCTGAAAAAAAAATGCAAAAGAAATTCTCAACCATCGTGAAATAAAGATAGGAAAATGAAGCTATTTGGCAGGTAGCAAAAATTCTCAGAAAATCGAAGGATCATGCAAATATGACATAAATGCAATATTTTTTTTTTCAAAACATGATAACCAAGGAAAGCAACCAGATAGTTCCTATATCAGAGTTGGGATTCAAAAATTTTTACTACCGGTTCTGTGGGCATGGCTTGGTGGGTGTGGCAGAAGTAGGATACTGTAAAATCTCCAGTCAGAGGTGGTATTTGCTGGTTCTCCAATTTACTCAAAATTTCTACTACCGGTTCTCCAGAACTGGTCAGAACCTGCTGAATACCACCTCTGTCCTATATGAAAAGGTCATCTTGCAAATTTGCTAAACGGTCAGCTGCTGCGGAAATGAATGCTATATCAATAAAGTGTTAGGGATGAACAGAAAGTCTTCATGCATGTAAATTGTGGATGGGAATCCGAAACATAATACATTCCAGGTCTCGTAAGACCTATTACAGAAGACAAATGTGGACCTCTGCTGGTTTTTAGATCTAGAAACTCAATGTATCTGAGAAGGTTACCAAATAGATGATTGCTTCTCTTTAACAATTGTCCTACTCTTTTCAGTAGATCCTACCAAGAAGGTCAAAATGGTGGCAAGACTGCAAAGTGAAAACTCTTCTCCAGGTAAAAAAGGGCAGGGCTTAAAAGTTGCACCTCCAGCTGGTATCTTGATCCCAACCAACATGCCCTTGGGAGGCTGCTTTTATTTAAAATAAGGGTCTATGTGATAATCAGATTACCTCATCTGTTTAATTAATCACTGGAGGTCTAAGTGATGTGGCTTTTCTTATGAAGTAATAGCTCCGTAAGGTGCAATTAGTGCCCAAGTGAAACAATGAACTTAGTATGTAAAATAAACAGTTTCTAGTTTGGAATGGGAACTCCCTTTCTAATTAACCATTAGAGTTAACCTCTACATGTGATATTTTTTTTCTTAAATCCCTCTTTGTTGTTATAGCCATACATGTCAATCAACATTAGTGTTTATCAGAGAGAGTCCTTAAAAGTGCTGGAGGAATATCTGGAATACTGGGACTGTATCATTCCTACAGACACCATGGGAGCATGATGTGATCTGCCTGAGCATTCGTGGTAACTCAGAATTCCAGAAAGAATTTCTAGAAGGGAAATTGTGTTTCCTGGAAATGTTGCAGTTATTTCATCACCAAGGATGTATTATTTGTTTGGGGGCAGAAAGTATCAGGGGGAAAAAGTCCCTAGACTACTTCCTATAGGTAGTCCTTGACTTATGACTGTTCATATAATGATGGTCCGGAATTGTGATGGCATTGGAAAGGGTGCTTTATGGCCTGTAAAACATTGCTGGCCATTTCCACCACTCCTGCAGTCACTTGTTCTCAATCTGGGTGCTTGGCAATCTGTTCGCACGTACGATGGTTGCCAAACAGCCTCTGATCATGGAATTGCCATCTGCAACTTTTTGTGCCACAGGCTTCCCCAGAAAGTCAAAGGGGAAGCTGGCAGGCAGGTGCTATCATCTGCTGAGAGGACTCCCTGGCTGAAAGACCTACTTAATGAGGGGAGCACAAGCCCTGGCACAAGCCTCATGCAAGTGTCTCTTTGTTTAGAACAGGGGTGTCAGATTCAATTTCATTGAAGGCTGCATCAGGGCTGTGGTTGACCTTGGGGAGCTGGGTGGGTGTGGCTGACTGGGTGGGTGTGGTCAACTGGGTGGGCGTGGCTAGTTTGACGCCACTCCCCAAACTGCTGGCATATTGCCTCTTCGCATTGGGTAGAACGGGACACAGCAAGGTTGGCCTGATCTTTCCTCTTCACATTGGGTAAACCAGGATGGTCCCACAGGCCGCATCCAATCACATTGCAGGCACCCCTGATTTAGTGGATGAAAGTACTGCTTGGATTTCAGCAGGAAGAATTTTTCAACTCCTGAATGGAATCTCACAGGGTCTCCCCTACCCCGCTGCAACACCCAGTGGTGAGATTCAATTTTATTTTTTTTACTACTGGTTCTGTGGGCATGGCAGGGGAAGGATACAGTAAAATCTCCAGTCAGAGGTGGCATTTGCCGGTTCTCTGCACTACTCAAAATTTCCGCTACTGGTTCTCCAGAACTGGTCAGAACCTGCTGAATATCACCTCTGGCAACACCTCAGGAATCTTATCTGGGATTCAGTCTACTTAACAACCCACAAGATCACTTAATGACTACTGGTATAATTGGGAGTGCCTGGATTGTGGCTGTTAGTAGTCATGTGCTTATTGACTCTTTTGCTCAACAGCTGATATTCTGGTCCCAACTGTGAATGTTAAATGAAAACTACTTGGATATTTGAAAGGATGATTATGCATGACTGATATTCCTTACACTGATACATCATCAGCATTTAGTGGGAAAGATTTTTTTTAAATTTGTTCTTTTATTGCTTCTAAAATAATGATAAAAAAAATGAGAATGCACCCAAAGATACAAAATACATGGGTTGTCAAAGAAAAAAAAATGGTGTTTTTTTAAAAAAGTAAAAAATACAAAAAAAGAAAAAGAAAGAGGGCATAATATATCATTTTAGCTGTAAATATTTAAAACTCTTCACATAACTTCTTAATATAAATACTATTCAAGTACATTAATATATTTATATAACTATCAGATTTTAACCTACTGTATTTTGTTTAAAAGTGTCCCCTACTACTTCATTGTATTTGTCCATATAAAGTCTATGCCAATAAGCAATCCACTCATACTGTAGGTGGCAAATGCAGTTTTCAATCCATTGGTAAAAGGGGTCATACATTTATGTTTCCAATATTGTAATGCCAGTCTTTTGACTATAATAAAGCCACGGAGAATCCATTTACACTGTCTAGTTGTCAAATTCTAAGTACTAGGAATGTAGTTCAAAAGAGTATCATCATCTGAAAATTTTAGCTTTTGTTGCACAATTGTATTTGTGTAATCCAATACTTCCTTCCCAAATTTTGTAAGTGTTGGACATTGTAAAAACATGTGTTTTAAAGAAGCATTATCCCTATCACATCTCCAACAAAATGCTTTTCACAGTTTTTTTCTATAACCATAATAAAGTCAAAACAAATTCCAAATATCCTTTTTTGTATCAGTTGTAATAGTTCATTGACAATCTTGCTTTAGAAGTTAAAACACTCTCCAATTGTCTAGGCCAGGGGTGTCAAACTCACATCGTCATGATGGCATCATGTGATGTATCAGGACTTTCCTCCCCTTCGCTAAACTGGTCATGGGCATGGCCAGTGCGTGATGCATCTGGCCCGCAGGCCAGGATTTGGCAGTCCTGGCCTAAGCAACAGTTTGACAGCCCTGGTCTATTTTTTATTCCATTCAATTATTAACATCGCCATATCAAATTGATTAATAGATAACAGATATGTATAGAAACTAATAGTAGGTGTTTTTTAGTTTTAAATGATTATGCAAGTTATTCTAGTATCTCAGTGTCTATGAAGATTCTCAGTCATCCAGGTCATGGTTGTCCCAAAGGTACTTTTTCAAGAAGCAACTGGACTTTCTGGTTTTTCTTTGAAGACATTTCACTTCTCATCCAAGAAGCTTCTTCAGCTCTGGCTGGATGGTGGGGAATGGAAGGATTTATACTACAGTAGATCTAAAAGGTTGTGTGTTTTTGGAAACCAGATGAATGTAACTGGGGATGTCCAGCAAACCTCAGTTTCTGTTTAGTTTGGCTGAGATGCTATTTTCAGAGCTGTCAGAATTCCCATAGTAATGGCATATATGAAATACGTGGAGAAAATAATAATATCTCAAGTTGAATCGAGCTGAATGGGACCGAGAGTGCAATCCTCAACAAGTTTAATCAGAAATCAAGGGGAATTCCTTGTAATAAAAGCATCTGGGTTGAATGTTTGTTTACCAAGCGTGGAAAAAAACATCCCATCGATGCCTCTGAGGATGAATTAAGATTTCAAAACGAATCCTTCTCCTTGCACGTCTGCGCAAACGCATCGGAGAATTTGAAATTGGACATCTTGACAGCTTCTATAGAACATTTTTGTTTTTGATTGTAGGGTGGATGGCACGGAAAGTTGCTTTTTTTAAAATTTTGAATCTCCTGCAGAATTCATGATGTCTTACCCGGAAGTTGAAGAAGCACAAGCAAAGAGCATCGAACGTCTCAACAGCCTGTTGAACGAGGGAAAAAGTACGTTTCTTTCCGCTCTGACTGGATGGTGGGGGAGGGAAGGATTGATACTCTTTGCAGGCAGCTGGTCATTTGCATCCTTGTAGAGAGGCGTTGAGGCCACTTGGAGGTTTGTCTGTATCCTCAGGGTCACCACTCGGGTGGTGACTCGGCCTGGAGCCTTCTTGGAAATGCCGACTTAAGGATTTCCAACCTGTTCCAAAGAGAAATAAAAAGCCAGAACTCCCAACTGGGGCTAAAATGCAGGAAAGTTATTTTTTAGGCACGAAAAATGAACGTGAACAACTGCAGCTTCTTCCCCCACAGTTGGTGTCAAGGTGTGCCTTCACCTGATGGATCCAGTGATCGAGGCCATGAATAAACACAACGATTCTCTTGAGACGCTGCTGGCTGGATTTTCGTTGTTGCTCGGAATCACGGGCAGAGGTGAGATGACCAGCAACCATTAACTTCTTTACGATTACCAAAATGTTTATTTATTGCTCCTTAATTCAACAATTGCTCCTTAATTCTTGGGGGTCTCCTCTTTAATGCCGATGTCCCATCCAGAAAAACTGATTAGTAGTTTACCGTGTTATTGTCACCTTCTCTGTAAACGCTTCCTTCCACGCCTTTGCAAACCTTAGAAGGCACAAAGGAGATACTTTGGCTTGGAAAGCAGAGGTGGGACCAGCCCAGGTGTTTCTGGGCTGACTTCCTGCTTCTGACAGCTGTTGCTCAGAACTTGAACGTGGAGATGCTGGCTGACCAGGACAACCTCAGCTGCCTGCTGAACTCGATGAGGGCCCATCCGGACCATGAAGAGCTGCTCTGTATGATCTGCACCTTGTTTATGATGATGTCCTCCAACGGTAAGGCACGCTTGCTCAGCCTGGTGGCCTCGCCGGCTGGGAATTCTAGCATGGCTCAGATGATGGGCCTGCTGCAATCCATTCTTCTTTACCTTCCCTCTCTTTTTAGAAGCAGCGGCTGAAGCCCTCCGGGGAGCCAACATTTTCAGGGACATCTTGACCATCTTGTGTTCTTTCGCTTACAACAAAGAGATCTGCCTTGCAGGTTGCGGCCTCATTTGGACCCTGGCTGTGAACGGTGGGTAGAAAACAAGCCGGCAGACGCCTCCGATGGCGTGGCTGGAAATAAGGGCCTCGGCATAGGACAGGCTGTTCCCCAGCTGTTCCAGGTGTTTGCGGCCACTTTGGATGGGGAACAACCTGTTAGGGCTACTTGGGAAGTTCGGGAGGAAGATAGGCAATGGGGTGGATTGATGGAAGCGGGCAGGTTAATCTAGCATAAGGGAGGAGTAAAAAGTCTAATCCGTGGAACCTCCTTGCCTCCAGAAGTTGTAAATGCTCCAACATTGGAAGCTTTAAGGAAGAGATTGGATAACCATTTCTCTGAAGTGGTGTAATTTCCTGCCTAAGCAGGGGGTTGGACTAGATAGAAGACCTCCAACTGCTATTCTATTCTAATTATTTCATAATCTATTCTATTATTTCATTATTCTATTTCATTCCATCCCATTCCTCTATTCCATTCCTTCTATACTAATTCTATTCCTTATTCTATTCCCTATTCTATTCTTATTCCATTCCATATATTCTATTCTATTTCTATTCCCTATTCTATTCATTCCATTCTTCTATTCTATTCTATTCCTATTCTATTCTTATTCCATTCCATATATTCTATTCTATTCTATTCCTTAATCTATTCCCTATTCTATTCCTATTCTATTCTAAAAAGGGCAGGTTTTAGGTCTTTGTATCCATTGGTCAAATGGGAGGAACCTCAATGAAAAGGAAGGAGGGGGAGGAAACCCCTCTTGTTCCAGACTCATAAATAATAGAATCATAGAGTGGATGACCGAAAAGAATCAACCCATTTGATCGACAGCTCCCAGCTATTCTTTTAACTTTTGTTCACAGGCTCCCCGAGTACGACAAATCGTT
This sequence comes from Toxicocalamus goodenoughensis, assembly GCA_032468175.1. Lineage (NCBI taxonomy): Eukaryota > Metazoa > Chordata > Lepidosauria > Squamata > Elapidae > Toxicocalamus > Toxicocalamus goodenoughensis. The sequence goes on from JANHFN010004169.1 coordinate 72,413, forward strand.
TGTAAGTTTATTCTATTTTATTCCCATTCCATTCCGAAGTCCTGGTCTTACAAACGATTCGTTTAGCAATCTGGAACTGAGTAGAAATTTCTTAACAGTGAGAACAATTACCCAGTGGAACTCCTTGCCTCCAGAAGTTGTGGGTGCTCTATCACTGGTGGTTTTCAAGAAGAGATTGGATGGCCATTTGTCTGCAGTGGTATAGGGTCTCCTGCTTGGGGGCAAGGGGTTGGACTAGACCTCCAAGGTCCCTCCTGACTCTGTTACTTGGAAGTTAATGGCGGTCGTAAAGTTAGCACGTCGGGCCTAACGTTGTTCCCTTCTTTCGTCAATCCAGTGGCCGATGTGGCCCAGAGCCCACTGAAATACGCCATGGAGCTGGTCTCCATCATCCTCCACATGCATCTCCACCACGTGGAAGTCGCAGAGGCGGCTTGCAGTGCCTTTTGGGCCCTTTCGCTTCATGGTGAGTTTCCCCAGCGAGAAGGAAAGAAGGGTTGTCCAGGTGATGACAATCGGGAACGGAATTTCGGCTGTAAATCGCCCTGGTCGTAAGTCAAGGCGGACTCAGTTTTATGACGATCTCTTACAGGGGGGGGGGTTGTCTGTGAAGCAAGTTGAGCGAAGACAGCTTCTCCCAGTAAATAAATAAATAAATAAATAAATAAATTTAATTTTTATACCGCCCCTCTCCCGAAGGACTCGGGGCGGTGTACAGCAGATAAAAAACACATAATACAAAAACATAAAAGCATAGTTAAAATAAAATATTAGTAATATTAGTAAGGCTGCAATAATCAAGACTAAGGCATGTTTGCAATTCCGTGACCGCAGGGGTGGTGCGAATGCTGCTACAGTACAAGGCTGTTGTAACTTTGAACTGCCGTAAAAAAAATCCAAAAGCAAAAAACAGATGGCCGTACGTTGAGGATTGTTCGTCCCAGGTTGAAGAAACTACCTATTCATTTCCACGAGGCCACTTCATTTTTTAAAAAATGCCTTTCTGTTTTCTTTTACACGCAGCACCGCCGTTCTGGAAACACAACAATAATTTCATCCGAATTTTCTCACAAAAGCGTTTTCTCTGGCTACCCTTGCAGGATGCATAGACGAAGTCAAATACGAGCCTTATTCTCTGCTTTTGCTCGAAGCGCTCAGGCTGCATCCTGACAGCCCCATCTTGGTGAAGAACATTTGCCTCGCCTTGGCCAGCCTCCTCAGGATGTCCGGTAAGAGTTTTCAACCTCCTTCAACCTCCCCATCGCTTGGTAACTGTATTCATCTACCAAACCGTGGGAGGTTCTGTCCTGACCCAGCCTAAGCAGAAGCAAGAAACACGACTCGTCACAAAAAAACCTGTCTCTTTTATTTACCTCTTGTGGATTAATTGCATTCACCCACCCAAAAGTCCAGGCAAGAGTCCTTTAAAAAGTTAACGACAGGATAATGTCTGTTACCTTATCAGTTCCTTGCGATAATTGCAAAGGCTGCAAATTAACTTTCTCAACACAAGAAGCAAAATCTTCAGAAAAACAAACTGTTGTCTCCAACGACAACCACTCCTGTATTCCTTCTATTTATTCCCCAGTCAGGGCGGGGCCATTCAGCGTTCACGTTGCTTTGCTTCCCGAGTCGACTCCTTGTCTTCCGTGGCTGTCCTCTCCTAACAGCTCTGTGCATACGCGTGTCTGGAACAGGCCCCAGCTGTTCCTCCTCCTCACTTATCTCAGCCTCCAAAGGCAGCTGCCTCTCCAGTGGCTGGGAAACGTCAGAAGGCTCTTATCTCTGCGTCCAACACAGAGCATCCATCAAAACCTTCCCCAGACTCCCAATTTCCTCTTCATCATCCAGTTCTGCCGCTAGCTCTGCTAGCGGCTGGTGGGCCACAACAGGTTCAAGGCATTACTTGAAAACTTATGGCCACCATTGAGCCCTGTTGCTAAGTGGGGCAGTTCTCAACTGAGTCTTGCCCCGTTTTTATGACATTTCTTGCCGCCGTTCCTATTTTATTCAGTTCCTGTTGATCTTTATAAAAGCCTTATTGTTCTAAGTCTTTTTTTGTCCGAATTCGTAAGTATGGCCACCAATCAATCTCTATTCCTTAAGGCTTTTAATTCCTGATTAGATTTCAATTCCTCAGATCAGATTTAGAAAAGGTAGCTTGAGAAGAAACAACTGATAGGATTTATGCTCGGCTTAAACAAGGTAGAACTCATACAAAACTGCAATCACAAAATTACTTCCACACTCAGGGATACTAACCCTAAATAGCCAACCTCGACTGTCGTACTTTCTTACTTAAACAGGATTTGCTGGAGGTTTAAGAAGCAGGAAAATCTCCAATTTGGGATGCTATAATGTGCACACGGAGTGAACTTCAGCTGCAGGGAAGTTAGCATTGTCAGCAGGGGGAAAAACAATCAGTCGGTGGTTTAGTAAAATCCCTTCCTTTTTAGAGCTGTCCGGTTTCCGATTCATAGTTACGGATGAGAAGGGCAACGGGTTAATCCTGCTAAAAGATTGCTACCAGATCCACAGGGAGGATCCCGAAGTGGTGGAAAACATGTGTGTCCTAATCGATGAGATGTTTAAATACGGTAATACATTTTGTGCAGAAAATTCCATCTGCCCAGCCCTGTGAACCACGCCAAAATGATTCCAGCCCTTTTTAATTTCTTTTAAATCGCAGATGAAATTGTGATGGAGATGGTCTCCCAGAGCATTACAGACATGCTGCTAGAAATGAAGGACAGGTTTACTTCTAGTTTGGTAAGGAGAAGGAGGAATTAATATTCTTCTCGGGGCAATGAGATTTATTTCAAATCCGGTCTGGCCTCACCTAGTCATCGACGCCAGAAAAGGGACCAAAGAAACTCAGAAAAAGATGGGTAAGCAAGAAGGGAGAAGATGAAATTGGAAAGTCTTTATTTACTTAACAGTTGTGAAGCAAATTTACAAGTGTAAATTTGCACTTTCTGATGCCCCAAATGTTGTATGCATTTATCCCCAGGAAATTGTTGCCCTATCAGAGAAGGCACTCTCAAAACTGCAGAAGAAAGGTGAATATTTTTATTTTAAATTTATTTATTTAAATAAAAATGTTTTTATTTGCTAAAAAAAAGCAAGCCTGAGTATTTTAAAAACTGTGCCTTTTTAAAAATAAAGTGTTAACTTCTTCTCAATTTTTACACTCCACAGGGCTTCTCAAAACGCACAATTCCTGATAGATGAGTTTTCTTTTGATTCCCCCCTGCCCCCCCAATTATTTCAAGATGAACAGGAGGGAAAACTTGCATTCTTTTATGGAACTTCGGGATTTATTTGCGAAATGGGAACCAACTTACGCTTTGTTAAAAACATTAAAAAGTTATACAAATAAATAGGAAAACGAGGCGCAAAGATGCAGTTTTTTTCAACAGGGGGTTGAAAATCCTATCCATGGAATACAGCAAAAAGGGAAAAAAGGATGAATCTGTTTTAAAGCTTTTTGACCTACCGGGTAGCTGGAGAAGGGCGTGTACATACAGATTTAAGCAGAGAATAGCAGAGAGAGAGGCTCTGCTTTCCTGTGCTGTATTACTGCTAATTTTGGGACCAAAATTTCCAAAGCATCTGCATAATGCAGGACAGGTAAAGAGAAAAGATGGCTGCTATCTCACTTAAATGCTATCCAAAGCATAGTTTGGGCAGTTAAAAACTCAAGTGTTTTAAAAGGATATATAAATATAATTCCAGTGGCAGATGAGAAATCCAATTGGCACAGCGACGTGGTCCAAAAGAGGAATCCAAATTGGCCATTTTGCAAATGTTTTTGGACTAGTTTTAGGGATCGAGGTATCTGGCCCAGAGATGTTCAAAAGATTTTTTCACAATTTTGATCCTCCTTAAATGCCCAATAGCCGATCCCTGGCCAGAGACTTAAGTCAGAAGAAGGTCAAGTCAGCAATACCCCAAATCTGCGACTGACTGCATGGCAAAGCTTCATCTTCTGATGAAGTAAACCTCCTCCACTTAATTTCTCTCTGACACCCAATTTAGGGACCAAAGGAACAGCTGCAGAACTGATCAGGCAAAACTTTTCGATCAGCTAGCGCTGAAGAGGGCAGCAAATGCCGCCGGACGTGAGAACGGTCCGGATTTAATTTTTCTTGGCCTTGGGGATTTCTTTCAGGGAGGCTTCCCACTGTTTTTTCACCAAAGTGTAAAGTCGCATGGCCGCCTGAGCGTCTTGGACCTGAGAGAGAGAAGCAAGTGAGTGAAAACGCAGAACTTTTGCTGCTTCTGAGTCAGTCCGAAGATGACAGGCTAAGAAGATGTAGGGATGAAACCTCTGGAGATACTGTGTTTCCCTGAAAATAAGACCCTGTCTCACATATATATATATGCCACCAAAAAAGGGACCAGGTCTTATTTTCAAGGGATGCCATCCACCAACTAACCTCACTTGCATGCGTCATCCCCGGCCTCCTTTTCGCTGTCACAGGCCTTCAGAAACTTCTTCTAAGGCTTTCCTGAAGGCCTCTGCAGCGGATAAGAGCTCTGGATCGATCCAGAGCTTTGTTATCAACTACAGGAGGCCTGCAGGAAACTCTTGCCAGCCTTTCTGGCAGCAGAAGAAATGGGCCGGCAAGGCAGGTGGTGGGGTGTGCGAGGCCTGGCTACAACTGTCCAATGGTAAGTAGTAGGGCAGCTCTGACCCCCCCCATCCCCACCCTAGCTTAATTTTTACCGTCCACTCTTGAGTTGGCAGGATCTTAATTAGGCTTATTTTAGGGGTAGGGCTTCTATTGGGCGCACATGTAAAAATCAAGCTAGGGCTTACTTTCAGGGTAGGTCGTATTTTGGGGGGAAACGGGATACAAACCTCACATCTGTTTCTAAAAACTACTGTAGAAGTGAGACCCCCTGAAATCAATGGGGCAGCACCCTTTCCCCCATCGTTCTGTTAGCCTCCTGGGACCTGGGTTCTAATCACTTACCGAACTGTGTTCTGATGTTTGCACCTTCACGTTGAGCAGTTTCTCGCACAGAAGTTTGAGGGAGGGTCTCGTGCTCTGAGGAAACAGGGAAGCACCGATCAGAGAGAAGAACCTGAACGCTTGAATTCCCTGCGCTTGGTAAGTCCCCGGCTTACGACAACTGAGCCCCAAATTTCTGTGGTTAAGCGAGACATTGGCCAGGTGCATTTGGCCCCATTCTGCCACCGTTCCCACCACAGCTTTTAAGTGAACCTCTGCAGCTACTCAATTAGTAACACGGTTGTGAGGGGAGCAAATAAAAAGTGAGTGAAAAACAGCTTGTAAGGCATCAGTTGCCTCTGTATAGAATCTGTCCCCTTGAAGGCATAAAAAGGATCTCCTCTCACCTTGACCTGATGTTTGAAAGGTTTGTATCTTTGTGTGTCCCGGATTTTCTTTTTGGGGTGGTCAAGAAGTAGAATCTGGAAAATTAAAACAAACAAACAAAAAAAGAGCCATTGGAATGACTGCTCGGGCTTCCAAAATGTAGTGGACTTACGAGAAAATTCCATCTCCGCCCCCGTAGTATTCTGATAATTTTGGTTTAATATTTAATGTTTGTTATACCACTGTTTTTATGATCTTTTGTAAGCCACCCAGAGTCACTTGGCAGTAAAATGACTGGCGTATACATTTAACAAACAATTATTTGACAGACAGGAGTAAGACATACAAAGTAAAGGCAAGACATCCATTTGGCTGAGATGGTAGGATGTCTTAAGCAGAGGCTGAACTAGAAGACCTTTGAGGCCCCTTCCGGCCCTGGGATTTTATGATTCTAAAGTGAGAAGAAGCTAAAGCAACGATGTATTTATTACTTAAGTCTCAGCCGCAGAAGAATGGTGGGAGTTGAAAACCTCACCCTGGAAAATAAACATTTCTTCATTGGGAGGGGACGGGACTTAAAAGGCCAGGAAGGGGATGAGGCTGAAAAAACTGCTTGGCCAGATAAAATCAATGGATATTAAAACAAAAAGGCACTTACTTTTAGTTTAATAATTGTTCACACACACAGAGAGGTTATAATTTCTATCTACCATCTACCTTGTCTATCTACCTTATCTATCTTATCTATGTATGTATGTACCTATCTAATCTATCACCTACCTTATCTATCTTATCTTATCTTACCTTATGTATCTATCTAATCCATCTATCCACCCACCCATCTTTCTTCCGGTAAGTGAGGAAGATAAATCAGAAAAACAAGCTACACTACGGAAACCACATTCTGAAACGAAGGCATGTAAAGTTTATAACTACAGTACCTTTAAGTCGTTGTGTAGAGCATGTCCAACTAAGATCCTACCCCTTAGGATATCAGCTACTTCTTTCTGGACAGTTTTGAAATCCTCCCCTAAAATTAAAAAAAAAACCATAACGTTGCAGAGAATTTTAATTTTTTTTTAGTGAATTTATACTGTGAAAAGTTGTGAAAGTCTTTTGGAATGAGGCCATCAGTTTTGTTAAAGAGTTCCTTCAGGAAGAAGAGAGAAACCATGGTTTATCCACATTAAAAAGGAAGACAAATCAAAGACTCCTAGAAATTTAAGCCAAATTGATTACAATCATTAAAATAATTCAGAGATGAACTGAATTGCAAGCCCGGAAATTGTACTGCAAGGTGTTTTTAAAAATGATTGCGGTTAACAATAATCCTGTTATGGCTACAATCCTCAGCCATAACAAGCCAAATTGTCACTGAGCAGGGTGCAAGCACCTAACCCCGCAAAGCCTTATTCCACAAACTATGTTTAAAAAAACTGTGGCTCAAGGCAACAGGAAAACAATGCTAGATGCCCGATGAAGCGCAGTTGGATTTAGCTAGGTTCAGTTAACCCATATATAAACGTTCAAGCTACCACCAGTCAGCTTCCTTACCTGATTTTAAATGCTCAGGCCGAATCCCACTAACTGCGGTTCTGTAGTCTGTCACATTTTCTGAAGACTTGACATACTTGTCATAAAGACATTTGCCGAATACATTCACAATCGAGACACGGGCCAGGATGCTGTCTTCACCAGTGGGCCCTACGCCCACCATCTCACAGTCTATGGCCACTGCTTTGGTTAGCCTGCCAAGAGTTTAAACGTAGAAAAATAGACACCTGCTAACTTTGTTGTTGCTGTTATCATCATCATCATTATTATTATGGTTAGTACACTTCAGAAATGTCTCGCTTGACAACGGGAATTATGGGCCTCTGTAGTGGTCATTAAGTCGAGGACATAAATAAAACTCCCTCAGCGTCCAACCCTCTGAATCTATATAACCGTAATTACCCTTGGAAACCATGTTGTTTCACCAATTCAGGTTCAGGCGCCTGCAGAGTTCTCTCGTTTCGGATGCCCAGGTTCTCCCGGGCTACTTTCCCGGCTTCTGGGCCCAAGGCTGCCTCGATATCGTCGGGATCCACATCGTCAAACCAGATGCTAGAAAGCCAAAGGAAGCCACAAATGAGGGCAAGGGAAGTCCCCTTTAGTTACCCGCTGTGAAATAACTCGAGGTTCACTTCACAACCGTGGCAAGAAAGTTCCATTAAATGGGGGGGCTACAGAGATTTTGAGGCTCAATTGTGGTCGGTTGTCCCAAAGGTACTCTTTTTATTTATTTTTTCAAGAGGCAACTGGACTTCCTGGTTTGAAGAAGTTTCACTTCTGCTCCCAGAAGCTTCTTCAGCTCCGACCGGATGACGGGGAATGGAAGGATTTATGCTCCTTGCAGACGGCTGGTCATTTGCATCCTTTTTAGAGAGCCGTTGAGGCCCCTTGGAGGTTTATCTGTGTCATCATCTACCTCCAATCTACAACACAGTCCTTTCGACAGTTCCAAGGAGGCTCCACACCCATTTGCACCACTCAGGTGACCCTGAGGACACAGGTAAACCTCCAAGTGATCTCAACGACTCTCTAAAAAGGATGCAAATGACCAGCTTTCTGCAAGGAGTATAGATCCTTCCATTCTCCACCATCCAGTCAGAGCTGAAGAAGCTTCTTGGATGAGAAGCGAAACGTCTTCAAAGAAAAGCCAGAAAGTCCGGAGGCCTCCTGGAAAAACCACCTTTGGCATTAAGTTCAAAGCCCACAAAACTTACTCCACTGGTGCTGTTTCCACTGGCTCTTCCTGTTTCCTCCTTTTATGTTTAATATTTCCTTGCTTTTTATCTCCGTTGTCCATCTGGAGGGTTCTCTTCTCTTTGCCAGCTTCTTGTACCTGTTGTGGGTTCTTCACTTGAGTGGACTTTTTATATCTCGTGACACTTGCGGGACACAAACTTTGAACCTGACCCTTTGATGTCAGCTTCTTCCCAATTCCATTTGGTCCCGATACGTGAGGAACAGTTTTTCCGTCCTTGATTGAGTGTTTTTTCTTGGAATACGTGTCAGGTGCAGTAACAGCAGAATTCAACTCATTCGCCTTTTCTTGCAGAAGCTAAAAAGATACACAAATGCATGCCTTCAATTTTCAGGTTGGATTTGCATAGCACACTATGCCAGATTTCTACATGTGTTATACAAACCACAAACTGGTTGGATTTACTTAGCTTCCTGATCTAAAACCAGCTTAATATGACTTTTTCAGCCTGGTCTCAAATTTTAATTTTAATTTTGCCACCATAATACCTCCTAAACATTATATAATTAATCAAAGATTAACATGCTTCTCACACCCAGCACCTGAGAGTCTATTCCCTTCTACCATCAAATACTGGTTCCTGATAAAGGACCCACCCCACAAAAAAAGCTCTCCAGGAAAAGTCACTGTTCAAATAAATATACCTTTTGTAAGGCTTTCCAGTTTGATGAAACTTCCTGCGAAGTTTTTGGAGGCAAACCTATTACTGCTTTGGATTCTTTGTTTGCTCTCTCCTCTACTTGGTTGACCCTTTTCCAAAATATCTTTTTCTTCTTCTTCTTTCTGTGCTGATTCTTCAGGTTTTCTGGTTTAGTTGTAGAGTTATCTGTTGGGGATGAGGATTCCTTCTTCTTCGTTTTTGTCATTTTTGATACGAGGCGGTCATTCAGCTTTGACTGCAAACACTAGGACTGAAAACATGTTTTACAGTAAAGAACCATCTGAATTTTTTTTTAAAAAACCAAGGTACCTTTTACTTTAGTGACCAGAAAAGATACAAATTGTCCTTCTGCTCTTCCAGCACCTGAGGAATCATAATAGCTTGACCAATGAATAGGAAGTAATCCCTGCAGGACTGACTTGGCCAAGATGCTCTCAATCTTACACGGGAAAAGACCTGAACACGCCAAGAATTGCATACCTGTACCGGTGAAAGTCTACAAAAACAAATATGTATGTGCGTGTGTGTGTGTGTATATAGTTGTGCTTTTAAAGTTGTAGCAACGTTTCGGCAGAATCTCATCTGCCATCATTCAGGTGTGTCTATATATATATATATATATGTTTTCTTTATATGTATGTAAGCCGCCCTGAGTCTTTCGAGAAGGGCGGCATATAAATATAAATATAAAATAAAATAAAATAAAAAAATATATATGTGTGTGTGTGTATATTCTTAGAGAAGCACAAAGCCAAAGACACAAGCCTGAAGATGACGAATGAGATTTCATCGAAACGTCGCCAAGATACTTCCAATTTTACGCGGGAGAAAACCAGAATAACCAAAGATCCACATACAAATACCCGCGGAATAAATATATATATATATATATACATATACATACACATACATATACACACACACACATACGGTATTTATATATATACACACACATATATATATATATATACCCACACATATACGTATACATACATAGGGTCTCCTGCTTGTGCAGGGGTTGGACTAGAAGACCTCCAGGATCCCTTGACTAAGGATAGCTGGTTATATCGAATGCAGCTGCAAGAGCTTGCCCAGACCTGGCCAAGAGAGAGTTAGGAAGAGCTTGTTTCTTCTTTATAAACCGCTCACCTGGCCTGTCGCGGCTCCCGAGCTCCATCAACCGCTTCCCGAGCGGACGAAAAGCCCCTC
>JANHFN010004169.1:132475-153267 GCA_032468175.1 Toxicocalamus goodenoughensis
AGGCGGCTGGTGAAAGGACCAGGGTAGGGGCGAGAAAGGACGGCCTGGGTGGATGGTAATCAGAAGCACTGATGGTAATCAATTGCACTGATCTGATCGTGGGGAAAAGGGAGTGATAAATAAATGGCTAAATACAAAAAAGGCAGGAAATGCAAGACCAGCTAGCTTAGCCACGCCCAGAAACAGGAGGGGAGGGGCACAGCTAAGGAGCGGCCCCGCCCCCTTCCTTGGATCCACGCCCAGGGCTTGAGTAGAAACGGAAGAGCCGAGCCCCGCCCACTTGGCTAAGTTTGTCCCTCCTCGCGGCCCGTACTTACCGCCTCTGCTCATCCGTGACACCTAAGAGTCGTTTCAGAGCCCACCCCGCCTCCGTGTTTTTTTTCCCCGCTCCCTCCATGCGGCTTGTCCCGGGGAAGCCGACGCGTCGCTCCCGGCTCCGCGCCCTTCTGAGAAACGGCTCCTTCAAATCAAAAAGGCTTCGCTTCTTCTTCGCCGGGCGTCGGTGCCCTTAGCAGCCATGGCGGCGCAGAGACGAAAAGTCTCGCGAGAAGTCGGGCGGACGCCGCTTTCCGAACGGAGGAGTCGCGTTTCACACACACACACCCAACGTGGTCGAGACGGCCGTTGGGATGATCTCGCGAGATCTTGTGTGGCTTATCTCGTGGCAGCGGCCATCCAAGGCCTTTTCAATTTTCGTTGCGCAGGTGGTTGGTCGCTTTGTTGAATCCGGCGCCATCTGAGTCGGACGTTGGCCGGACGTTACCGGAGCCACCATGCCGCCCAAGTTCGACCCCAACGAGATCAAAGTCGGTGGGTATGGAGCCTGCCTGGTTCTTCTCTTAGGCGGCATTTGGAACCGTTTCCTCCCTTAGAGTTCCCTGCAGGTCGTGTGAAAGCGCTTCCTTGCGTGTCTATCCTGTATTTCTGTTATTCAGTATTTTGCCTGATTTTTCAGTATTTCCTATTGTCCCCAATTATCCCTCGCTTAATGGGGGGGAGGGGTTAAGCATTTCATTAACTTTGCAGAAATTAACGATGAAAAAAAAATGAGAAGAGAGGCATATAAATTTAATAAATAAAAGGGATTTACAGGGTCGTGAAAAGGGAGTTTTAATAAGATCATTAATTCTGCCATACAGTGCATCGTTTTTATTTCCCCCATTTTCTAGCTTTGCACATATTTCATTGCTCAGTTGAATTGCTTACAGATTAACAGTGTTGGAAGGGACCTTGTCGGTCATCTAGTCCAACCCCCCCTGCCCAAGCAGGAGACCATATACCATTTCTGACAGTCCAATCTCTTCTTGAAAGCCTCTGAATTGTAAAATAACTTATCACGTGGGAAAGGCAGCCTGCTTTTGCCAAGAAAACCTGCCTGGCGATCTCCATGCAATTGTGATAAACCTCAGGAGTGTTTAAGATTCATTTTAATAGTTGTCATTATTATATTGTCTTTATTTTTCTTGCAGTGTTCCTGAGATGCACCGGAGGTGAAGTGGGGGCCACTTCTGCCTTGGCTCCCAAAATTGGACCTTTGGGTTTGGTATGCCTTGATTTTACATTTTCTTGAATTAGAGTTTTTGTCTCTGGGAATTTAATCTGAGTACATAATATTTTTTTTCAGCATATTTTTTTTAAAGCTAGCAAAAAGTGGCCCGTTTTTTGGCTTGCTTTGTAGAATTAACAACCTTAGGAGGCTTGCAAATGATTTTAGGAGCTGCTAACAATCAATTTTCCATGTTGATTAGCCTATAATGGGTGTATTTATTCCGCTGCAAAAATAGTGGGGTGGAAAATGTATAGTCTGATTCTCAAGTCTACAAAATTATCTTTGCTCGACCTTGGCTGTTGGCCATTAGAATCACACCTAGGTTTGAGCTGAATTCATGTCCTCTGGACTAATTAGTTTACTTTATTGTCATTGCACCTTGTACAACGAAATTAAATATTTGACCCCATTGACTTGTGGAGGCTAAATTTTAAGTGACTGGGTTACCGGTTTGATTAGTCAAACATATGTCCCATTTCAGGGCCAGAATCTATGGCCAATACCGAAACAAGTGGGGTATATTAGCCAATCCTGAAAAACTATACTTAAAAATTCTGCTTCTGCCTTTTTCAGTCCCCAAAGAAGGTGGGCGATGACATTGCCAAGGCCACCGGTGACTGGAAAGGACTGAGGATCACCGTGAAGCTGACGATTCAAAACAGGCAAGCGCAGGTACAGGCAACGCCACATGGGATGGCTCTGTGGTTAAAATGTGCCAAGTCTCAAAAGGATTGGCCGAGCTGCTGCCATGAGCTGTAATCCCGGCAGGGTTGACTCAGCCTATCATCCTTCCGAGGTCGATAAAATGAGTACCACTCCAATTTGTTCTGTGGGAGGTCGCTTAAGATCGGACCTTGAGTAGAATACAAGCCCTTTGGGGAATCCTGGGCTGTTCTGACCCAAATCAAATCAATCAAAACACCCAGTATATATAAAAGCAAACCTTTTGAATGTGTTTCTGTGAATTCTGTTAGTTCACAGCAAAGAGTCATTAAAACTAATTGTCCCAGATGAAAGCAAGCCCTTTCAAGGTTGCAAAAGGCTGCCAAGAACACAAGAGTAATTGCACAGAAATATCCAAAGCCAGAAGTTTCAAAAAACAAACCGAAGTAAGTAGGGCTTCAATGAGGACTATGAGTAGAAAGAACTTCTTTGCTTCCTGCAAAGAAGCCAACCCCAAAGGCTGGCTTTTATCCCTTCAAGGAGAGGGCCATCACCTTGCAGCCTTACTCCTGAGTCACCTGTGCTGCTTCGGCTGCTCTTTCCTTCGAGCAGCCCTGTGGGCATGGGCACCCATCTTCATCACTGCTGCCAGACTCCACAACCTCCAAAGGCAGCACCCCTGCATCACACACAGGCCCCTCATCTGAATCCTCCCTCTCAGAGACCTCAGCCATCTGCACCTTCTGCCGGCGAACCACAATATGTACCTGGATAGGTTAATGAAGTGTCCTGATAAATCAGTTAAGGGTGTAGAGTTTTTGGCTGCATTTTGAGGCTTGGGGAATAGGAACTAGCTGCTTGAGTTTTGGATCTGTTGGCTTTATCCAGGTTTTCACCCTGTCAACTCATAAAACATTTCTATGCCTGTTTTAGAGTTGCCATGAACAGGGGAGGAGAAGTTGAAGGAGCAATGCGGGCAGTTTAAAACCAAAATTGCATTCCATTCTTATCTTGCAAAGATTGTAACTAAGCTACGGGAATTGGAGAATGTGATTGATGACTCTCGGCTATGAACTTTTCAGTTGGAGAATATGACTTACGATACACCCAGTGGGATGGAGAGGTGGGAAACAGGGTCATAGATGATAGTAATTATGTGTGGGCCATGCTCCTAATAAATCCTTCGAAGTTTTTGAGGCTTGGCTTGTGCCTCATGGTTTAATTAGGGCAACTGCCGGAATCCTGGCAGCAAGCTGATTCTGAGACAAGTAATTACATGCAGAGCAAAAACGAGTTGAGTTGCAGGTATAGAATTTAAGGTTTACACACACACACGGCTTATTGTTACAGCATCCTTGTAACAGGCCTGTCATCTTACCTTGTGAATGGGTTCAGGCATTTCACAAGTGTGCAAAGTCAGAGGCTCGTCGTACCAAGATTGTGACACCACGTTTTGTTGAGTAAATCATACTGGGTTGAGTTCACCGGACATCTGAGCCAACTTCGGATTGTATTGTGGTTTGGTTTAAAGGGACAACTTTGTGAGTCTATAATAGGGTGGATTGGACTGTTTAGAGCCAAAAGCTGATGATCTCCTGACCTCAGAGTTTGGCTGTTTTCCCCCTGTAGATTGAGGTGGTCCCATCAGCCTCTGCCCTGATCATCAAAGCGCTAAAGGAGCCTCCTCGCGATCGCAAGAAGCAGAAGAACAGTGAGTGCCTCCTTGGTTTTATTTAAGAAAAATGTACATTTCCTGATCTTCGTTGACTGCTCAGTTGCAGACACCACCCAACACAAGGGTAGCCTTGCAACGATGGGATGAAATCAGCCCAATAGTAGGTGTAGGAAGTGGTCAGGTTGGGATGCAAGCTAACTTGGAAATCCGCTGTTTGAAATGAACTTTTCATGGCTGTCACCTCCAGTAATACAGGAAATCCTCGCCTTAAAGCAGTTCCTTTAGTGACAGTCCAACGTTACGATGGTACCGAAATTAGTGACTTGATCAACAGCTTTGCAGCATCCCCGATGGTCGTGTGATCAAAATTCAGGCGTTTGGCAATTGACCCATTTATATGATGGTTGCAGTTTCCCTGGGGGTCACATGATCCACTTTTGTAACCAGCACAAATCCACTGGGAAAGCCAGATTCACTTAATGACCATGTTGCCAATTTAACATCGGCAGTGATTCATTTAACAGCCATGACCGAAAAGGTTGTAAAACGGGGCAAAGCCCAACTGTCTTTGCTTTAGCCACAGAAACGATTGCCGAGTCGTAAGTCGAAGACTACCTGCGTTCACAGGCCTTTTAATTGTGCCCAGGTTTTTTGGGGTGGGTGGAGGGCACAGCGGCAATGTTCTTTGCGCCAGCCACCCGCCACTGCGCTTGCCTCTTTTCAGGCATGGCTTGTGCATTCCAGTGGTGAGCTGAGAGGAAAAAAAAACCCTTTCAAGGAAACAGAGCTATTCTCTCTCCGTGGGTAACTCTGTGCCGAAGACTGGGAACAGAAGCAGAACGGCCAGCGTGCCAAAGTTTTCTGAATGATGCGGTCGGCTCTTCTGGCACAAAAAAACCCCAACTGGGCTCCTGCTTTGTTGTGTGTTTTTTCTCCCCCCCCCCTCCCTAACAGTTAAGCACAGCGGAAATGTCAGCTTCGATGAGATTGTCAACATTGCCCGGCAGATGAGGCATCGATCCTTGGCCCGGGAACTCTCCGGTAAGATGGGATCACTTCTTCAACGAAGATGAAGAGTTTTGTTCTCAGCAGCTGACCATTAGGACTGTCGAGGAGGCTAGAGCAAGAAGGGATCTTGGAGGTCTTCCAATCCAGTCTCCTCTTAAAAACCTCCAGGGATGGAGCCCTCATACAAGGGCAGGCTTGTAGCTCAAAAGAAGAGGACAATAAACAGAAATATCTCTGTATGATACTTCAGTTTGGTAAAATTAACCAGCAGCCGACTTTTAAATTGAAATTTTAATAGACATGTGAGCTAGATTTGGACTTTCTCCTTCTCTGCCCCTTGGGTTCAAACTCAACTTTTAATTGGGGTGCCTTGAAACAAGGGCTTGGCCCTCTCCCGAAGGAGCAGCAGTTGATTTCCAAGCAAGATTATAATAAACCTCCCCGTGATGGATGATTGGGAGATACGAGGAATTATGAGTTCACATCCTGATCAGAGAAGCAGGATTCTTGTGCACTTAGATCTACAGTGACTTTTGAAGGCCATTGGCCATTCTACATTTTTGGGTAGGGAAGTCAGTTTGCGCACTCAGCAGGTGGACACTTAATGTGAATTCAGACATTCTTGGTTCTTGCAGGAACCATTAAGGAGATCCTGGGAACTGCTCAGTCGGTTGGCTGCAGCATGGATGGGAGACACCCCCATGATATCATTGATGACATCAATAGTGGGGCAGTTGAATGCCCAGCGGTGAGTATTTGCCTTTTTAAAAATAGATGCTAATTTAATCCACAACTTTTGGGGGTTGTGATTAATATCCTGGCCTAGAAACCAGGAGACAGTAAGTTCTAGTCCTGCCTTAGCCGTGAAAGTCGACTAGATGACTTTGGGCCATTTCCTCTTAGGATTGTTGTTGTGGAGGAAATTGGAGGAGGGAAGAATATTATGTATTTTTGCTGCTTTGAGTTACTTATAAAAAAAAATAATGGGATAAAAATAAATTAATAAATAGATAAGTATTAACACCTGGCCAATAAAACTGACAGGGTGATTCAGTTCCCTGGTCCAGGGTTGTTGCAGGAGAGAAAGTCAATCTGTAACTAATCTGCCTTTTTATTTTATTTTCCTTCTCCAACAGAGCTAATAAGTCTGGTACCTGAACGGACTGCATGCAACTGTATTTCTATCCTTCTGGAACAAACGTAGTTTGGCTGCCACCATGACAGAGAATCGTATTATCTTCACCAACTCTCCAATTTGGCTTCTTTGGGCGTGATTCCATCACAGCCCCTTCGAATCTTGAAAATGTTGTGTACGTATTTCAAAAATAATAAAAATTGTACCAGGTTAACTGCAGCTCTTTCTTAACTATTTTAAAACAAATTACACCAGATTTGCCTCTGTGGCCGTTCAAAGTTATGGTAGCACTAGAAAAAAGGGACGTATGATGGTTTTTCACACTTAACAGCCATTGCAACATCTCTATAGTCAGATGATTAAAATTTGGATGCTTAGCACCTAACACAACAATTGCATCATGTGATCCTCTTGACAAGAAGTGGGGAAGCCACATTCACTGACAACTGGATTACTAACTTAACTGCAGTGATTCACTTAACAGCTGTGGCAAGAAAGGTCATTAAATGGCAAAATTCACTTTTAACAAATTTATCCTCAGGATAAATTTTGGGTGCAATTGGTGTAAATTGAGGACTGTATGAACAAAGAAATGTTGTCAGGGATTTAATTTTTAACTCTCTTCAAATTTTGTTCAGCTGAGTTTTACAGCCAAAGGTTTTATTTTTCAGTATATAAATAAAAAAAATAGCCAAGTCATTGTTCCTATTTTCTAGCGGCAGCACCACCTACACACTGTACAAATGTGATGTAGTTACAATGCTTGTGTACAAACAAAAAGGCTTTGCTTCTCCATTGACCTGGATTTTCTTTTTAATGAAGGTAAGGTCAAGAAATGCAATTTGGCAGGTTTTGTTTTTTGTTTTTCAAAGTTTGTAAGTGTAAAATTGGCAAACTTTCCAATTTCCAATGGGCTATTTTTTGTCCTTGTAGTTTTCATAGATGGATATTCTTTATTTCTCCCTTACTAATATAACCCAGCCTGATGCCCAGAAGGCTTATAAACAGGAGATAGTGTCTTTTTTAAACATTTTTTTGCAAGCATGTATTAACCGCAAGCAGCCCACAGATGTTACAAGGAGCAGAAATGGAGCTAGAACGAGCCCAGACTAATTTTGTTGTCGCTAGCTTCACAGTGTCGAAAAGGGGCCTGTTTCGTGCTTCTTGGGTCGTCTCACACCTTGGATGTAGAAGCTTGGGCACCTGGGCAGACGAGCGTTGTACCCCTTGTCTACATTGTAAGCCCCTGGGCCTGGAGTCTCCACTGCAAAGAAAAAAGATGGCGGCAGGAGATCATTTGGTGTCTCCTTGCATATATCTGGATTTCGCTAAGAAGAATGAAAATCGTACCCCAAGGGTAGAAGGGGCCACAGTCTGGGGCTGTGAGGATCGTAGTTTATTGAAGGCTTGCTTCAAAACCCTCTGCCATACACTGTTTTTATGACGTTCCCCTTGGGGAAACCAGTTTTTCCAGAAAAGGTTAACTTCATACAATCTGAAGGAATGGATTTCTTCTGATCCTCTTATCAAGTGTTTTTTGTTTATTTTTGAAAAGGCAACTGGACTGATTTTTGGAGGAAGGATTTTTCGCTTCCTACCGGTATCCTGGAAGCTTCACCCATTGGATGGTGTGGGAGAAAGGGACAGTTATTGATGGTGGAGATTAATTGGTGGTGGGGATTGATAGGTTTTGTCAGGAGGGGGCGGGATGAAAATATTGTGTTTTCTTTGCAGTCAATTAGTCTTAAACACAGTGAGAACCATGGTGGCTACTTGGGGTTTTACCTATGACCTCGAAGTCACCTGAATCAGGTGTGTGAAATCTTGGAACAGCCAAAAGGAGTATATTATAAATTGGGGATAGTGGCGTCTACGGCTCTTCCTTTGTTGAGAGAGGACAAAACAAAACCAGTTTCCCTTTCAAAGTGAAACCACTTTTGATACAACTGGATGATTTAAGACTATAAAAGACATCCTGATTCTCTTGAGGTTCCTCACCTTTTTCAATCCACCTGTACAGAGTGAGAGGGGCAGGGTTGATGATTATGGACGGTGAACGGTGAAGCACAAATGTGTAGGCACGGTCAATGTTATATTGATTGGGTCCTGGTTCATCGATGGTGCCTGCAAGAGAAAATGGTGGTAATCCTTAGAATATTTGTAGCTCAGGGTTGAACCTTTGTGTTCTCCAAGCTTGCAGGTGTTTCACTGTCCAAGGGAAAAAAAATGACTTGCATTCGAGCACACACAAATATTTACTTTTGGGATGTTCTACAACCTGGGACTCCCTAACCCATCTCCCAAATCCAAAACAAGCCTGCCCCTGCTTAGCTCCAAGGTCAGCCAAAGTGCTGTGGAGTTGTTTTCCGGATGTTCCTCAACCTCCTCTGGTTCCCTGGTGGCTTACCAAGAACAAGAATGCCTTCCTGTCCCCGGAGAAGGTATGTTGGGACCATCTCACCTTTGTTAATCAAAGAGTATTCTCCTCTCTGGCCGAAGGTGAAGTTTGGAGTGTTTGACCGGTTGCCAAGATTGGTTCCTAAGAGTTGACCATATTGGGAAGGAGAAGGCCACTGGGGGGAGGAAAGAAAAAAAAAAAGAGAGGAACTGGAGCAGATCCACTGAACTGCAGGTTTACTGATGTCTGCCCATGGTGGACTTCTAGGCATCACATCTGAAGGAGCTTGCAGGCGATTCTGCATTGTGAGCAACAACGTACATTGGTTTCGGTGCTGAAATCCACTTTCCTCCAGAAGGGGTTTTTGCTCATGAACCAAGACTTTTGCCACGCACGACGGCCTCCGCCTTCTAGTAGAAAAATAACACAGTCACGATGTGGGGCTTAAAAAATAATTTTCAAAAATCTCCCTTGAGATTTCTCATAATTCAACCTTGCCCTCTTGATTGACAGGAAGAGACCAATCAGGTGACACGTTGGAACAGCTGTTTGAACTGTTTTACCTCTGATGTTTCCTGCAAAGATCAATTTTCAGCAAAGATTCAACCTAGGTCTCTTTTTTTAAAAAAAACATTTAACAGGCCAATTTAATGCTTTCCTCGAATTACGACCCTAACTGAACTCAAAATTTCCATTGCTAAGTGAGACAATTCTTAAAAGAGAGCTTGGCTCTATTTTACGACATTTCTTGCCACAGCTATTAAACAAAGCTCTGCAGTTATTAAATGAGTAACACCGTCTTGAAGTCAACCTGGCTTTCCTGTTCCCCAGTCGCAAAAGGGGATCTGATTCCCCAAGACACGACGATGGTCATAAATGTGAGTACGTTCCCAAACATCTGAAATTTGATCAGGTGATCTTGGGGAGGCCGCTGTCATAAGTCACTTTTTTTCCAGTGCTGTTGTGAGATCGGTCACTAAATGAATAGTTGTAACTCAAGGGCCACCTATACTTTCTCCTGAAATAAGAGTCCGACCCATATCCTCCCATTTTATTCCACCACGTCTATAAAGGAAGATGTTTGACGACAAAACAACACCCATCGCGTTGTTTTCCCTTGATGGAAATCTCCCATGGAAGAAATGTATCCAATCAGCTCATTTATCTACTGTGTGACATGTCCGTTAAGTTGCAGCATTAGAAGATACGTTCATACCTATACAGAAGAATCTGGTCAACTCTTAAAAGTTCCAACGCTAAATTTGCACCCAGGTAAGGGTCACCAGAATTCGAGAGGAGCTGGACTATTTGTGGCAACGTAAGGATTCTAGGCTGATAACACTTTTAACTCCGCCCCCATCTCTGCTTGCTCTTCTCCCACAACCTAATGTTGAACCTCTCGCCGAATGAGTGGAGCGACAGAGAAAGAATACAGTTTGAAATTGCAAACTCTACCTTTTCTCCTTCCTCAGACAGACCTTCATCTTAAGGCAGGTGGTTCTTTACCTGCCAGATGGGCTTAGCAATGGCTCCAAGGTCAACGCTCTAGTGCGTGGTCCCTGCGTCCCTTCCCCAATACCTCGAGGAGGGGTCTTCCACCCAAACGTATAGGATGGGGCGATGGTTTCTCTGCAGGCCATGGAGGGAGGCGAGTAAGCTGCTGGACCAGGACTGTCCGTGTTCAGTACAAACTGCAACCGACCTTGGGCCTTTTCGTCTAAACCAAGAAGCAGAAAGCTTAAAAAGCAGTCTTTAATTAAGAGAGGTGGCTTTCAAAAAGCAGAGTTTTGGAAGAGTTAAAGAGGAAGAACGGGGCTAAGAAAGCCAGTTTTGCAATCACTTGCAGCCTCCTCCTTATCTCTCAACTTACCTTCTTTTCCACAGGACTTGTGGGTCGAGAAACACCAGTGGGGTTCATTCATTTATTTTATTTTTTATCCCAGCTTTATGATTTTTATAAATAACTCAAAGCAGCGCACATACCTAATACGATTTCTTCCTACCAACAACGGTCTTGCAAGGTGGGTTGGAAGGAGACGGAGAGCAACTGGCCTTAAGTCACCCAGCCAGCTTTCATGCCTAAGGCAGGACTAGAACTCACCTTTTCCTGGTGATTGGCTCAGTCACCCAGCTGGCTTTCATGCCTATGGCAGAACTAGAATTCAGAGTTTGCCAGGTTTCTAGTGTGGTGCCTTAACCGCTTGACCAAAGTGGCTTTATATTTCATTCAGCCATCATCTCCTTTGCTTGAACTGGACTAGACATGTATGAATTTGATCCCTGAGATCTATCACAATCTATACAGAGGACACAAGTGTCGTCATTCCCTATCTTGGAGGCTATTTTAAGAATCTCCCAGATTATTAAAAATTTGCTTTAAAGTAGGTGTATTGATATGGGCTGGCAAAGGACAGCACTGAATACTATCAAAACCTGAAAAAAATAACATGTCACTCTGATGTTTTGTCTGTAGTCCTATTTAAATCATCTTGAATTAGAAAACAGCTTCAATGTGCCTCCTGATTACTGCTACGTGTGTGAAGTCACCAGACTGATGCGCAGTTTCTTCACTAAGGACTATAAAAAGGAACCTGGAGCATCGTCCCGAAGGATTGCACTTACTATTTTTCTTTCCACCATAAATGTCCGGGAATAAAGGAGTCCCACTCGTTTCTCTGCCTTGATGACCCCTGGAAACAAAATACCATAATTTACTCCATGCATTCCTCTGCAATAGGCTAATCAGATACTAGTCTTCCTCAATCCCCCCCGCAAAGTTAAGATAATTACAAGGATCAGTGGGGTGAAAAATCAATGCATCACCCACAAAAACTCTGCACTTATTTTATTCTATTAACTTATTTATTTAGATTCATTCATGTATTGGCCCCTCACCCTGGGAAGGATTTTCCCAAAGCAAGAATGAGCAATGGTTCAGCTTTTTTTGAACCTAACTAAAATGTTCCCCCATCTATGAACAAAAATCTGAATCAAGAAGGAAACCTACTGAGGTTCTTCCTTAGTCTTCTTTGGCTTTATTGCATTAAAAAAAATAAGCTATCCTGTACAGCATTTAGATATAAAAGTATCATAAAATATTGTAGTATCTTACTATACCATACTGGGACACGAAGTAAGACACTCGTTTTCCGAAAGGCAGAAAGCTATACGGACTTGCCAAGAGTGACTTGAAAGCATAAATAAAAATTTAAAAGGATGATGGACATTCATGCTACCTACCCCTCTTACAGATCAAGTGGTTTGTGTATGGAAAACCAGCCAGTGGAACTAACCAACTGAGTAGACTCCTCAATTTTGAGCACCTACACATATACACACATATATGTATGTGTGTTTGGCGAGAAAGAATGTACCTGCCTTTTATAAACAGATGTCATTTGAGGTGTCTTTTTCTGGCTGCTGTCCAAGTATTTCTGAGCCATAAACTTGATATGTTTTTTCTGTGATTCCATTTCTAAGGCTCAGGGAGGCAGATTGCACCATATGGGGTCACCTGGAATTGCAGATATGTGACATCAGTGGGTTCTCTTGCATCTGAGGTTCCGTTTGGCTGGAGAGTGGCCATTGGTCACCTGTCAGTTGGCTGTGGCGAGGTGGTTTCTTTCAGGCTGGATCATGGAGGATAGTTTGGGGGAAAGCCCCCCATATAACAAGCTGTGTGGTCTATATAGCGTCTCTTATTAAATGTACACCTTGGGGTGGTTACAACCCCTAGGAAGGTGGTAAGGGCAAACTACTTCTGAAAACACCTCACCAAGACAATTGCAGGCATTGGTCCAGGCAGCCTCCGAGCTAAAATGTGATGGCTTGGTTTTTGTGGGTCCAGCAAGTTTTTGGGCTTAATCTGGGATTGAATGAATCCCAGACAAGTTTGATTTCTGTGGGGAAAACCAAAGCAAGATCCTATAGGATGCACGAACCATCTTCCAAAGCTGAACACGGGTATCGTTGCATTCGTTTAGCGACCGCTCAAAGTTACAATGGCACTGAAGTCACCTTAGGACTGGTCCTCACCTTTACGACCACGGCAGCATCCCATGAAATCAACTCCCGGGCATTTGGCAAACCAGGATGTGTTTATGTCAGCTTTTAGGGTCACGTAATCATCTTTCGTGACCTTCCCTGCCGGCTTCAACATGCAAAGTCTACGGGGCAGCAGGGGAGGGGAGCTGGATTCACTTAATGACCGCATGATTCCCTTAATGACTGCAGGGATTCACTTAACAACCAGGTCCAGAAAAAAAAAGCTGGTCGCTGGCACTCCCTATAACAGCTTCCTGGCTTTGGCAATGGAAATACTGCCACCCATTTGGGAGCAGGAATATGGCGATGCCCAGAAATAAATTCAAAATTAGGTTTATTGCAGATTTGCAGGCATATGATCATATATATATATATAAATATGATATTAAGCATATATAAAGTATATAAAGCATATATAGTAGACATATTTAATAGAGACTTTTAAATAATTCCTATATGTGCACATACACTAACACACACACACACACACACACGTGTGTATCTACTTAAAAGGACCACACACCCCCGGAGAGGGGACGTTTCCTTTAAAAGGCGGGCCCAGCGCTGCGCGCATGCGCCGGCCGGGCCGCCGCGGGAAGTCTAATCACCCGACGAAGCAGGAGGAGGAGAAAAAAAAAGGAAGAAGCCGCCTGGGTGGGGCGGGAGGCGTGACCGAAGGAGGCGGGAGGGAGAAAGAGAGATAGGCAGACATCCGTGAGGTCATCAGCCGGGGCCGCCGGCAGCCGGGGGGGTCACGTGGCGAGCCGTCGCGCCGTCGCGCGGGAGGCCGGCCGGGCCCCTTCCCCTCCGGGCGTCGCGGACCCGATGACGCGTCGGCGCGGCTCGCGCGCTGATTGGGCGGCGGGCGGCCGAAGGGGGCCGGCGGCGCGGCGGGGCGTGTGGCCCCGCCCCCTCGCCCGCCCCTCCTTCTCCTCCTCCTCCTCTCGCTCCGGGTGTGCGCGAGGCGGCGGCGGCGGCGGCGGCTCGTGGCCTCGTCGGCGTCTCCGTCCAGCGCGGCCTCCCCTCCTCCTCCTCTCCTCCTCTCCTCCTCCTTTCTTCTCCCCTCTTTCCACCCCCTTCCCTCTTCTCTCCTCGCCCAGGCCGGGGCCATGACCGACTTCAAGCTGGGCATCGTGAGGCTCGGCCGTGTGGCGGGCAAGGTGCGGGCCGCACCCCCCCTTCACCCTCCCTCCCCTGAGGGCCGCCCCCCCCCCGCTGGGCTCCCCACCCAGGGCCCCCTTTGCGCGCGCGCGACGCGTCCCTGACGTCACACCGGGGGCCCCCTCTGTGACGTCACCGCCCACCTTGGGGAGGGGGGTTCCTCGCCCCCCCCGACCTCTGTCTTCGGTTGCACTCCCTCACCTGCTCCCTAGGAGAAGGAAAGGGAGAATGAAGGCTCTCCCTATCTAGCCAGACCTCCTGTAGGTGGGTGGGGACTCCAACTCCCATCATTCTCTTCTTGGGAGGATGGGAAGTCAGGATATGGGGAGGGGGGCCACATCCTATGCCTGGCCTGGAGACCTTGCCCAAAAGGAGCTGCCTCCCTCCAGCCTTGATTTTCACATTAGAGGCTGTGGGTAGGACTCCAACTCCCATCATTCCCTCCTGGGAGGATGGGAAGTCAGGATATTAGGGTGGGGGGCATCCTACGCCTGCCCAAAAGGAGACTCCTTCCTCCATTCCTCTTAATTGTTTTCTCATTAGAGGCGCCCTTGGGTGGTTTGATATGCCCCCCCCCCCAAAAAAAAGTCGGGGTGCCTTTGGGTTCCTTGGGAAAGGGTGACACCCTGGGGCCAAAATGTACCAAAGGGTTGTTCTCTGGAGGGTCTCTGGAAGGTTTGCATGGGGTGGGTCTCCTAGGGTTTAATTTGGGTAGTTGTTGTGGGGGGTTAAAGCTTTTGATGCTGGGGAGGGGTTTTTGCTTGCTCAACTCTTCCCACCTGCATTGGGAAGAAGACCTGGTGCTGCATTGGATGAGCACCTAATCATCATGTGTTTCAAATGACGTTGTTGTGTCTGGGATAGTCTTTATGAATTGTTGACAGTTCCCATGCAAGCATTATCTTTGTTCATTTTATTCTACTGTTTTCCTTTTGCTTTGTTGAAACTTCCTTTTTGGTGGTGCTGAACCTCCTCTGCTAGCCCCACGCCGAGATAGGCGGCAGCTTTAATCATAATATACACATCTGCCTATCCCAGGGCCTTAGAAAGGACTCGATAAGTAGGCCAAAATGCCAAATCCAGTCTGAACATCTGGCTGAATGTGGGGACCAACCACAACAACAATTATAATAATTGTTAAGTTTTTAACCAGTGAATTGAATATTAAATCTTAAATAATAATAATAATAATAGAGGCAGCCAGGATGGCCCCAAATATATGCTCTGGTATATTTGATGCCGTGCTTTGTATTAAGCATAGGGAAAAGTTGTATGAAGAGGGAGGGATTAACCAACACATTTTTCATATGGCCAAGAAGCTGTGTGGGTAATCTCATCTCACAAAAGAGGAGTCTTTGGAGAGACTTTTTTTCTTGACAGCCTGTGGCTGCTGACTGAAAAAGAAAACACTTGATAGTCTTCGTTCCCTGCACTTTTTTCTCTGCTTTTTGAAGACCAAGTGGGGAGATGCCTCCATATCCTCAGAATATATGGCTGGAAATGCTGCTTCAAGAAAAAGATCTTGCTGCATCTGGCAGATTTTAATTTGTGGAGGATCTAATTGGGTAGAGACTCCCTTAAAAAAAAGTTTCTTGCTTGAAACACATTTCTGGTGATTTGCTCACTGAAATGTTAGAAGAAGTTTTATTTATTAGATTTGTGTGTGTGTGATTGTTTTCCTTTGTCCACCACAGAGAGTGTTGTTTCAAATTGTTTAGCATGTTGTCATCTAAATGCGAAGGCCCTGTTAATTTACGGCAACTTCTTGCAGAATCTTTCATTTTGATTTGTTTTCTATTTGCAGACAAAATACACACTGATAGACGAGCAAGACATTCCTCTCGTAGAGAGCTACTCTTTTGAGGTAAGGTTTAACACCCTCTGTGTTAATTCTCCAGTTTTTTTCTTAGTCAATCTGACAAGCCAGATGACATTCTCTCTCCTCCCCCAGCCTCATATCTGAAGCACTTGAGATCTCCAATTTCAGTTCCAATATTGCAAGCTATTGTGCACAGGCCATTGTTGATGTTCAGTGGTTTGACACTATGATGAGAACCGGAAGGATTCTGTGCCCACCTGTGCTTTTAAAGAAAATGTTGATTGTATTGTGATGTGGCCTTGAGTTGCAGCCACTGACCTTCCATGGTGCTTTCAAAGAACAATCAACACTGATTGGGGTCTTTAGGCTCTTTTTTTTTTTAAGGCTTCCATTAAAGGCTGTTTTTAATTTCAATTAAAAATCATACTCCCTGACTTTTGCAGCAGGTTTTACTAAAAGGGAGTGCAGTGGCTCAGGGGCTAAGATGCTAAGCTTGTCAATCAGAAAGGTGGGCAGTTTGGTGGTTCAAATCCCTAGCACCGCATCACGGAGTGAGCTCCCATTCCTTGTCCCAGCTTCTGCCAACCTCGTAGTTTGAAAGCACGTAAAAAAAAATGCAAGCAGAAAAATAGGGGCCATCTTTGGTGGGAAGCATTAATATTAACATATTGGTATTGTTGGTGTTGATGGACATTCAGATGGTTCAGAGGGGAAAAAAAAACCCTACAGAATGGATTCTTTGCTCTCTCTGCAGGCTCGGATGGAAGTCGACGCTGATGGAAATGGTGCTAGAATCTTTGCTTTTGCGTTTGACAAGAACCGAGGGAGGGGATTCGGACGTCTGCTGCATGAGTTGCTGTGGTAAGTGTTGTCATGCAAAGGAGAGACAGCGACAGGTTTCCAAAGGGAAGTGTGTGCAAGACGTCATTAGAGCTTGTTGCAAAGAGAGCTAGACGCTTAATGAAGCTCATGCGAGTTATACATTCAAGAGGGGTAGAATCAAGATCATGCGAAGTATTAATGCCGCTCGATGAAGCCTTGGTGATGCTCAACCTACCACCTCCACCTCCCCCCAACTGTAGGCTTCTGTTACTTCTTTGCAGGGAGAGGCATCGGGGAGGCATTGCCCCAGGTTTTCAGGTGGTGCATTTGAATGCCGTGACAGTGGATAACCGTTTGGACAACTTGCGATTGGTGCCGTGGGGCTGGAGACCGAAAGCCGAAGAAATCTCTAGCAAGCAAAGGTAAAATTCTCTTTAAGGAAATGCAGAGAGAGGAAAAAGAGACAGAATTTGAAGTTTAAGAGTGCCTGGGATTCCCTTTGCTTCCTCATTCCTTTCATCTTTCCCTTCCCTTTTCCCTTCCTCTTTGCTGTTTGAAGTCACTTATATCTGGGGAAACGTAAACCTCTCTTGAGGAAGAAAATTCCTCTCTATAACTCCTGTGAATGTTTCTGTTTTAAAAGTGCAGGGGGGGGAAATGCAATTATAGAGACAATGTCAAAAAGTAAAAAGGAGCTCTTTGAAGTGAGCAACCTCAAGAAATGGACACAATGAGGACTTGGGCTAATTTATTGTTGTAGGATATAATAACAGAGTCTTGAAAGCCTGCCACAGTATCTCTTTGGGTTGACTTATACCAAAACTGAATCAAGAAAATGATTGTGCATTATCCCACTAAGTTGCTTCTCTTCCATTGGTGGCTCTTTCAATCCTTCATCAAGGTTATTTCCACATTATACAAGTGTAGAAAACCAGTTTTTGGGCTCTTTGCCTTGGCACAACGTGGAATCAAAACCTTTTTGACTTTTTTCAGAGCAGTGAGCTTCATCAAGAGTGCCACGAGATAAAAAAAAATCTTTGGGAATTCAAGCCTGTTTTTAATTGTTGATTGCTTTGCATATTTTATGGGTAAAAAGGTTGGTATCAGTTGAAATAAACTCCATGGATGGAGTGACAAAATAGACGGGAATTAAATCTGAAGCATTCACAATCGTAGAGCCGTGTTTCTTCAATAATAGTTCAAAATAACAAGAGGAGTGTGCATGGTCATACAGATAGGCTTAAGTTGTCTTGCGGTTTTGAATCAAATATTTTGCTTCTTAGAAAATAATATAGCTCAGGATTGAAACAGGGGATCTTTGGTGTTCTCTGAGCTTGCTTGGGACCCTACATTTGTTCCTTACTTAAAAGCAAAAACACTGATGGGAAGATAAACATTATCATTACAAATATAATAATCAGAAAACCTGATAGTTTCCTCCATTGCTTTTCAATTGGAGTCCATTTAAAAAGGAAAAGAAAACCGTAACAGATTTTCCTGCTTACATGGATATAAATGAATCATGAAAAGGGTACAAGCCTAGCATAGAAGTAAAGATTAGTAGAACTCCATTTGGGGCAGTGAAATAAGGTTGCTGAATGAATCTTTTAGAAGTGTTGGCTGCCCCAATGTCTAAATCCTCAGCCTTTTTTGGACTGTGTGAACGGCTGAGTTTTGTTATCTCATCCGGCAGAAGAAATGCCTAACTAATTTTGCTGTTGCTCCTGTTGTTGAAGGGAACAAAGCTTATACTGGCTGGCGATACAACAGCTTCCCACCGATCCCATCGAGGAGCAGTTCCCTGTGTTGAATGTCACACGCTACTACAACGCTAACGGAGACGTGGTGGAAGAAGAGGAAAGTTCGTGCACATACTACGAATGTCATTACCCCCCCTGCACAATGATTGAGAAACAGGTACGTGCCAAGCCACATACAGGGTCTCCTGGGGATTGGACCGAAATCACCCAGGTAGTTTTAATGTCCGAGCTGGGACTAGAATTCATCGTCTCCTGGTGATTAGTCACCCGGGTAGCTTTCATGTAGATGTTGAGACTCTAGAAAGAGTGCTGAGAATAGCATCAAAGAGGATGAGGGGACTGGAGGATAAAACATACGAATAATGTTTGCAGGAATTGGCTGTGTCTAGTTTAATGAAACGAAGGACTTAGAGGAGACATGATAGCAATGTTCCAATATTTGAGGGGCTGCCACAAAGAAGAGGGGGGTCGGTCTGTTCTCCATTTGAAGGCAGGACAAGAAGCACCTAGAACTAAGGAAAAAAATTCCTGGCAGAACAATAAACCAGTGGAACGACTTGCCTCTAGAAATTGTGGGTGCTCCAACACAAGAGGTTTTCAAGAAGTGATTTCTGATCCTGCTGAAGAGGGAATTGGACTAGGAAGACCTCCAAGGTCCTTTCCAACTCCGTTATTCTGTTCTTCCTGGTCTGAGATGGAGCTAGAGCTCGTGATCTCCTGGGGATTGACCCAAAGTCACCCAGTCGGCTTTCACGCCTCAGGCAGGGCTTGAACTCGCGGCCTCCTGCTTTTGGTGCCTTCAACCATAGACCAGACTAAACTAAATAAACTAGGCCCGTCCCGTTGATTCTTACAAGCCAACCTAAGTTGTGGGACTCTCTGCAATCTCTTGATAGAAACCAAGGTGAACCGTATCCAATTGCCAAGCAAACTGTTATCTGGAAGCTAACCACCCCTGGGCTCTACCTCTGTCTCCATTTCATGCTCCATGTCAAATAAAATATTTCTATGGTCTTTTTAGAGTTGCCAACAGAAAGGGAGGGGGAGCAGAGCAGCAGCTTGGAAATCGAAAGCGCATTCCATAAATAGTTTTTCCAAGATAGCAACTAGGTGACTGAAATTTCTGCCATGCAAAATTCTAACTGGAGAGCATGATTGATGACTCTGGGCTATGGAGGTGTCCCATTGGAGAATATGAATTGTGATACATCCAGGGGGCGGGGGGAAAAACAGGGTCAAGGGGGACAATGAATTATGGCGTCTCAGAGTCGGCTGCAGCCAGGCAGCACCGGCATGTTAACTCCCAATAAATCCTTTGGAAGTTTTGGAAGTTTGGCTCGAGACTCATGATTTAAATGGGGGGAACTGCCGGAATCCTGACATCCTCTCTTAGGTGGGTCCACCTGGTGGGACCAAGTAGAAGGACCTTCTCTATGGTGGCTCCCTCTGTCATTTGAAGGACGATCTTCAAATGACATCCACCCGACTCACCAGAGCTGGAAGGCAGGAGATTTTATGGGGTCCCCTCTTTAAAGAGGTCCATCTAGGGCAGGGGTCAGCAACCTTAAACACTCAAAGAACCACAAAAAGTCCCAACCGGAAGCTCCCCCTCCCCTGGCTGACCGGAAGTCCGGTTCCCCACCACCATACAGTCTCCTCCTAGCCCAGCGTGCTTTTTTCCTTTTACCGACTGGTGACGGGTGATGAAAGAGCCACATGCAACTCTGGAGCCGTGGGTTGCCAACTCCTGTTCTAGGAGGACCTTCTCTATGGTGGCTCCTTCCATATGGAGATAAGGACTGGCCTCCATCTTGGTAGTCCTTCAGAAGGTCCTGAAGACCTGGTTCTATGAAAGGATCGAGGGATTCCCCAGGGTAATACGGAGCTCCACCATTGGTCGCTAGGTGTGATGTCACCAGGAGGGCGGGGCTTATTGGGGTTGTAATTTTGGAAGCCCTCCAGAGTTCATTGAGTTCATTGGCCGGCCGCATCGATGCTTTTAATAAAGAATTTTTTAAAAAAAAAATTGAGAAGACCATCTCTCTCTCTCTCATTGTATCCACTCAATTCAGCCCCACAGGGTTGGCACACTGGGGCTCCTCTGAGGCCATCTATCAAGACCCCAGGATTGCCTTACGCCCTGCCCAAATGCAGAGGACCCCAATTCTGCTGCTGTTTCGAATGGGGCTTGGAGAAAACCTGGCTTTTAAAAGATGATTTCATTTTTGGTCCTGTCTGTCTGGTCTGGCCGTCTTTTACAAACGGTCCTCGAATTTATGACAATTCGTTTAGTGACCGTCGGAAGTGACAGTGACCCTGGGGGGAAAAAAGCTCAATCTTTTCCCCCACATACTTATGACCGTGGTAGCATCCCCGGGGTCCAAATTCAGATACTTGCCCCCGACTCGGTTTTATGACAGTTGCGGCGACCCTTTGATGGACTTCCCACCAGTGAAGTTGGTGCTTTGCTTAATGACCAAAGGACGGGGGACAACAAGAAGAAAGCCAGTTGAATGGGGCAGAACTCACTTAACAACAGTCCTGCTTAGTGACAGAAAGGTCTAGTCCAGTCGTGGTCATAAGGCTGAGGATGATCTGGATTCCTCTGTCCACTCGATCATGTCGTTCTTTTTCATGTGGTGCATTGTCCCAAGTCCGGCTTGGTAAAAGCAGTCCTCTACTTATGATGGCAGCCCTTCACAGTCATAAACCAAGAGGATAGTAATAAAACGGCGGGGGGGGCGGTGTCCTGTGATTT
>JANHFN010004169.1:181943-193518 GCA_032468175.1 Toxicocalamus goodenoughensis
CCTAGGGCACGCAGGGAGGAGAGGATAAGGGAGAGACATGGTCTCCTCGGGAGGAGAGGGCCTTGATCCTCTTCATGGGCTGCAGCTGTGACAACTGAATAAAAGTATGGACCTGTACTAGCAAATGCTGGTAACAAAGCATGTAAATATCTCTACTTTATAGTTCCTCTCTGAGTTTGGTGTCCTTCCCGGTGTGTGTTATCTGTGGGTGTCCTCCAGCCCTTATCTTGCCTGGTTTGTGTTGCTTTTTTCCTTCTTCTTGTAACTGTTTGTGGGGGAGTTTTTTGTCTTCTGTCAAGAATGTTCGGAGCTTGGAAGCAAAGTGAAGGAATAAAAGGGGCTTCACCTGTTTTCTGTGACTTTGTTTTGTATCCCACCCTGGGTCATCACAGACTCCCTCTTCTTTGTGGTAGCTCCTCAAATATTAGGACACTGCTATCATGTCACCCCTAGTTCTTCTTTTCATTAAACTAGACATACCCAATTCCAGCATTATGATTGGCTTAAATCAGCTTCCTCTGTTCAGAACTGATGAGATGAGAAGCAAAACATCTTCAAGAAAAACAAAAAACAAAGTCCAGTTGCCTCTTGAAAAAGCACCTTTGGGGCAACCATGACCTGGAGCAGTGGTTGCCAACCAGTGGGCCGTGGACCACTGGTGGTCCATGAGAAAATTTTGGTAGTCCACAGAGAAATGTCTCCCCCAAAGCACGTCCCAAAGCAATTAATCCAGGCTCTGCAGGAACACAAGGCTGTGTGGCCCATGGAAACATGGCTGCACTGCCCACATGGCCCGCCCACCTGCTGGCCCCCACCTTTCAGCCAAGCGCAAACCTTACCTTGAGTAGAGCCACGTGAGCTGGAACTGCAAGGTAAGACCAATGATGGGGGAGGAAAATCTGCCCCAGGGTGGCTTGATGACATTGATTGGAAAGTTGGTCCCATATTCCGGAGCAGCTCCTCCACCCGGATGCACCGGCCTGCCATGGACGAGCTGCTCTGGGATGACCAAAGGGCCAGTCCTGTGACTCCTGCAGCTCTGGAATATGGGACCAACTTTCCCACCAATGTCAGCAAGCTACCGTCAGTCAAAATTCATATTAATGGGCTGCGGGATTTAAAATTATGAGTTTGGTGGTCTCTGAGGTCCAAAAAGTTGGCAACCTCTGACCTGGAGGACTGACAGTCTCCATAGACAACTCGCCTTTGTCAAGATTGACTCACAGTTTCATCTACATTTTTGCTTCCCTTGCAATTTGACAATAACAGTGTGTGTGTGTGTGTGTGTGTTGAATGCAAAGATGGGAGAATGGTATCCAAGCATCTGTCGGCTTCCATGAGACATTGCTGGCATCTCAAGGACACACTGAGCAGATGTTCTGGCATGGGTGGCTTTTTCCCATAACAAAATGAACAGAAGTGATAGGTGGACATATTGGATTATGGGTGGCCTGTAAGGAAAGGGGAGAATAAACTATGCTTGCTTTTGTGCAGGAAACCCAGAGCTGGCTTCGCTTCTTCTGTGCCAACGTGATTTACTCAGTAAAGTTTTATACTCTTGGTAAAATAATGTCCCAGCACTTTCTTTTTTCCAGGTTCGCCAATTGGACAGTTGAAAGCCTTGTTAATCTTCTTTCAGGGTCCCCTGGTGGGGATTTTGAGGGTAGCGACACATGGGCTGTTCTAAAAGTGGAAATCGTGATAAGTGTGTTTTACTGGAATTCATGAATCATTAGATTCCTAAGCCAACCTCCTGTTGAATCATTGCGCATGACGAAGGAATGCATCTCTGGGGGACTCCTTCTCTTTTCCAGCTAAGACGTCAGGCTGGGAGGAACAGTTGGGGTGCAGCCATTGTTAGCAGAAGATATTCCCACTAGGGAGGGTTGGGTGTATGTGAGCACCCAACGGTGAGAGCCCAGGGCAGCCCTTATGCTTCACCAACAGATGGATGGGCTCCCTCCTTCTCACAAAACACATTCTAAGTGTATTGCTAAGTGCCATGGCTTAAACACTGCAGAGAATTAGAGACATAGGCATAGCTAGTCTTTAATTTACAATCATTCCATTAGCCACTACTCAAAATTAGAAAGACACCGAAGACATGGGTCCTCCCGCTGTTAACAAGCATTGCAGCATCCTCACCATCACATAATTAACATTTGGGCGTTTGGCAACCAGCATGTATTTACAATGGTTGCAGGATTCTGGGGTCCAGTGGTGGGATTAATTTTTTTTACTACTGGTTCTGTGGGCATGGCTTGGTCAGTGTGGCTTGGTTGGCATGGCAGGGGAAGGATACTGCAAAGCCGCCATTCCCACTCCACTCCAGGGGGAAGGTTCCTGCATAATCTCCATTCCCTCCCCACCCTACTATCCTGATTTCCAGCTCCGTTCTCCTGTGCAGGGCAACCAAAGAAGACCCAGCTGATCATCTGGGACTCGAGAGGCAGATAATAGAAGACCCAGCTGATCATCTGGGACTCGAGAGTCAGAGGTCGCATTTGCCGGTTCTCTGAATTACTAAAATTTCTGCTACCGGTTCTCTAGAACTGGTCCGAACCAACTGAAGACCACCTCTGCTGGGGTCACACAATCACCCGTTTGTGACCTTCCCAGCTGGTTTTTGACAAGCATTGTCAATGGCAAAGCCAGGTTCCTTTAACTACAACTCCCAGCATCTCCCACTGTTGGCCATACTGGTTGGATTGATGAAGGCATTGTAGTTCAGCAAGATGGAGAGACAGAACAGTCCTAGCTCAGGTTGAGAAACGAGAAAGTCACACCAGAAAGCTTTACAATTTTTTTTTTGAAACTAGAGATAATCCTCGACGTACAAATGGTTCATTTAGTAACTGTTTGAAGTTACAATGGTCCTGAAGAAAGGGATGTATGACTGTTTTTCACACTTATGATTTTTGGGTTCCCCACAGTCACCTGATCAAAATTCACAGGCTTGGCAACTGGCCTGTACTTATTATGGTTGCAGTGGTTCCTTTTGGCCACCTTCTGACAAGCCAAGTCAAGGAGGAAGCCAGGTTCACTTAATGACCATGTGACTAACTTAACAACTGTGTCAGGGTTCCAGAAAAATCCAACTCCAGTTAAGCTTCTGGTACTAATATGGCTTCCAAAGCTGACACTTCCAAAGCTGACACAGTTTCGCTTAAGAATTGTGGCGAGAAATGTCATAAAACAGGGCAAAACACACTTAACAAATGTCTCACTTAATAACAGAAATGTTCAGTCAATCATGGTTGTAAGTCGAGGACTACCTGTATGTCAATGAAGACTCGATCATCCAGGCGAAAAGTATCTAAAATGGTTAAATCATGGCAAGTGGACCAAAGCTTGTTAATCTGAGATGTTTTCCTTTTGAAATGAAGGATGTTTTGAAATACGAAGGGTGACGAGGGACTCCCTGTTTATTTGCAGAATCCTCCTAATTAATTAGATTTGTCTTAGTTTCTTTTTTGGACCACAATTCCTGAGCTGACAGCAATTCATCCTCGCCTTCTTCATGGCAAGGTTCACCCGCAGGGCAATAAAAGCTGTTGACAGAATTGAGTATGGCGGGTGTGAGAAATACAAGAAGACAGATATGCACATGGGGCATGGAAATGGTGGGGTGGTCAAGGAAATTAGTGGATATATGCCTTGCAATTTGTGTCTTTTCCTACAAATAGCGTGTAGACTTGTATTTAAGCATCCAAACCAGACTGAGAAGGTAGCAAAATGATTGTACTTAATCCAGAAATGAGATAACTGGGACAGTTTGGATCTGTAAGAAGAGGAACAATTATGAATACAGGTGGGGGGTTGGACTAGATGACCTACAAGGTCCTTTCCAAGTTCCAACTCTGTCAATCTGTTAATTAGTTAAATTTAAAAAAAAACTTACCACCACAATTGAGCCCAAAATTTCCATTGCTAACAACCATCTGAATGTAAATCATGCGACCAATTCACTGGAATTCATTGTTGGAATGTATTTTTATTGTACTATTACAGTAGTACAGAGAGCTGAAGAAGCTTCTTGGATGAGAAGCGAAACGTCTTCAAAGAAAAACCAGAACGTCCAGTTGCCTCTTGAAAAAAAAAAAGGATCTTTGGGATAACCATGACCTGGATGACTGAGAATCTCCATAGACACCTATAGTAGTATTTAACCAGTAGATGGCAGTGTTTTACAAATTTGAATCTGTGGTATATAAACTCTGTGCACTTTTGTTCTAAGTAGAGTTTCCTGTTTCCTGTTACAGTTATATAGTTGAGCAGTAAAGCACATGGTGACTGTACACTTTGCTCCATGGTGCTATGTATAAACAGAATTTCTAACATGGATATTTGGGGATGCTGTTATGTGATTATCCTTTTTTGCGGGACATAGCAAACTTGCAATTCAAAAAACAACAGATGTGCTTTGACTAACAACTATGGTGAAGGTACCATTCCCATGCGAGAGAAGGAAAGGAGAAAGCATTGGCTGATTGAACCCGACAACTTTTTTGCACATTCCAGAAATGTGCTCCGTTGCCTTTATAGATAATTCATAAGATCCTCTTGTCGTTTTCTAATCTCTCGCACACATGTGAGCTCAGATTTCAGTGGCTGGGCATTGAGAAATATATATATATATTTTTTTAAAAGTTTCCTGAGGACCAGGGAGACTTTTGAAAGGGGCCCGCATTGCTTGACATTGGCTGAATGAGACGGAGCATTTTAAAAGCTTTTTCGTTTGGCCTCGAGTCTCTAGAGTCAAAGTTTAGGCTTTTGATACAATAGTGTGGCATGATTGCCTCTGTAACCTTGAACAAATGGTGCTTTTCCTTTCCAAGGTCAACAGAGAGAAAAAGAGACTTTTTTCTTTGCAGATGTAACTTCAGAAGGGGAAGTTTTTATGGGGGGGGGGGAAACCATATTGTTTGGAGCTTGAAGTCAGCAGGAGTCACAGTTGGAATGAGTCTTGGATTGGATAGTTTTTCAACTATACTACAGGTAGTTCTCAAGTTCGTTTAATGACGTTCAAAGCAGGGCTGCAATTCAATCGGTGTAACAACCGGTCTGGTGAGCGTGCGTTTTCAGCTCTAAAACTTACCTTCTGCTGCAGTCCCAGTGACTAAATCACCTGAGGTGTGGCAATCTGCTGTGCCATGCCTGTTCTGACCCATGTCCTTTTCTGACAAATCAAACACAATCCAAAAGGAACAAAAACCTTGTAATGCTTTTACAAAATAATTAGCCGTGATAAGCACAAGCTTTGCCAAACTGTGCGAGACTTGCCAGAAGATAACAGACAAGAAATAATTTGCAATACAAAAATGTCCAAATACAAACTCAGGATACTGGAATGTCCACGAGGCTGGAGTTTCAAAACGTCTTTGCCTTCTGCAAAGTAACTTTGGTTCACAGCTGGCTTTTATCTTCTTAAAGGAGGGGCCATGACCTTGCAGCCTTGTATAGTGTGGCTTGGTGGTGGTGGGGGGCAGGGGAAGTATACTGTAAAATTTCCATTCTCTCCCCACCCCACTAACCTACTTTCCAGATTCATTTTCCTGTACAGGGCAACAAAAGAAGACCCAGCTGATCAGCTGGGACTTGGGAGGTGGAGAATAGATGGGGACGGGGCCAGTCTGAGGTGGTATTCCAAACTACTCAAATTTTCCACTACCGGTTCTCCAGAACTGGTCAGAACTTGCTGAATACTACCTCTGGTTCACATCACCATTTTTCTTGGAATGGCCTTCTAAATTTGGTCAGATCAGAAGTGGTATTCAGTCAGTTCTGACCAGTTCTGGAGAACCGGTATTGGAAATTCTGAGTAGTTCAGAGAACCAGCAAATACCACCTCTGACTGGAGATTTTACAGTATCTTTCCCCTGCCATGCCCATCAAGCCACACTCACAAAACCGGTAGTAAAATTTTTTTGAATCC
Organism: Toxicocalamus goodenoughensis; assembly: GCA_032468175.1. Taxonomy (NCBI): domain Eukaryota; kingdom Metazoa; phylum Chordata; class Lepidosauria; order Squamata; family Elapidae; genus Toxicocalamus; species Toxicocalamus goodenoughensis. The sequence continues at coordinate 187,879 of JANHFN010004169.1, forward strand.
CACCACTAGATCAGATGGCTAGTTTAGATATCTCATGCCATTCTGTTTTAGCTGTCAGCATTCCAACTAACCAACTCCAAACCAATGAACTCCGAGATAGGCATTTCCTCAAAGTTCCATTTTATTAGAGTTGTCCTATTGGCACATCTGGGTGAAAACTCGAATCTGAGACTTCTGGGTTTTCTCTTCCCAATAGAAATTCAAAGATCCATCCCCTGCACCCATCAGTCCATCACATGGTCCAATCACCATCCATCTCAACTGGAGACATCCCTCCAGCCACTCCTTTCCCAGGTGCAAGATGGCTTGTCCTTGACTGAGAAGAAGAATGTTGTGTCTAACCTTCCACCTCTTTCTAAAATCCCTTCTCCCAAATTCCCAAGCGCTGAAATGTGGCAGCTTGGAAGCTTCTGAGTAAAATATGGCTTCCAAAGCAGACGTTAGAATTTCTCCAGAATAATTTATTGTTGTGTTGACCACAAGGAGTTACACACCAAGGGGACTGTTTTTAATCCCAAATGGATGCTCCTACCTGTATGGGATAATTTTTCTATCCTATCGGATGCCTTTTGGTGTTCAACATCAAACAGTGGATACACACTGTGTAGAAACAAAGACATCCTTCTATCTTCGAAAGAAACTGTGGAAAGCCTTAGTAAGGCCGCCCCTGGAATTCTGCATCCAGTTTTGATCACCTCATTACAAAAAAAGACGTTGAGACTTTGGAAAAAGTGCAATGAAGAGTAACTAAGACAATTAAAGGCCTAGGGACAAAAACATATGAAGAATGGTTGTAGGAATTGGGTGTGGCCAGTCTAGAGAAAAGAAGGATCAGGGGTGACATGATAACAGTGTTCCAATATCTAAGAGCTGCTCCAAGTAAGATGGAGTTGAGCTATTCTCCAAAGCACCTGAAGGCAGGACAAGAAATAATGGGTGGAAACTCATCAAGGAGAGAAGCAGGAGGAGAAATTTCCTACCAGTGAGGAAATTGATTGATTGATTGATTGATTGATTGAAATAATGAAAAGCCTCATAAGATAACGTTTCCAGGTCTCTGCTTTGAGAGCTTAAGGAAGGTAGACTGCATAGACCAGAGTTTTTCAAAGTTGGAAGATGTGTAGATTTCAGCTCCCAAAATAGACCATGCAGGAAGATTCAGTCCATGAGATCTTTAAATTCTACGCATCAGATCAAGTCTGAGTGCCATCCCTTAATTTGGAGGACAACCACTACTTTTCATTTGACAAGATTATATCAGGATCCAGATACCACATGTGTTCTACATTTCCCTCCTACACAGATTAAAATGCGGGATTTGCTTATCGAGAACGATATTGTAAAGGACTACTGAAGTTCTACTGTAACTTTAATTAACAACTTCCAGCGGTAGGTCCTTGTTCCTTTTTTTCTGCCTTCCAGCTCAGCATGGCTGAAAGATTTAGTGTGATGAATTATTGCCTTAATTTGTTATGTTCATAACCAAATAGCATTATTTAATGTTGAACTGAAATAATTAGGAAAGGAAGCTAGTAATTAATCATCCTTCCCAGAGGCAGACTAAACAAGTGGAATTCATCGCTGGTTCTTCAACCTCTTTGTAGAAGAAGATACAAAAGGGTCAGCACCTGCAAACAGGAGAGCACTAATTAACTTTGTTGGTGACCTCAGTGGTGCAATGTGTAGCTGTGAGATCTTGCCTATGAGGGAAGGCATTGCCAGGTTCTAAAATAATATAATATTTTGCTAGTATCACATAAAGCTGGCAATCTATACCTTAGCAGAAGAAGGCTTTAACTGTTCTGATTTTAAGGCTGAAAGGGAGAGAAATATCTGGCTCTACCTAGCATTGAACTCATAGCCTCCTTATTATGAGGCGAGAACTCCACTCTACGCCACCGCACTGCTCCAGATGTGTGCAGAGTTATATGTATATATAATGTGTGTGTGTGTGTGTGTGTGTGTAGAGGTATACATATACATACACATGTCTGTCTGTCTATGTATTCTATCTTTCTCTCTCTCTCTCTCTCTCTATTCTCTCTCTCTATCATCTATCTTTTATCTATCATCTATTATATGCATGTATGTATGTATGTATGTATCCTGCCTATTTAACTTATATGCAGAGCACATCATGAGAAAGGCAGACCTAGATGAATCAAAAATTGGAATTAAGATTGCTAGGAGAAATATCAACAACCTCAGATATGCAGATGACGCCACTCTAATGGCAGAAAGTGAAGACGAACTAAAGAGCCTCTTGATGCAGGTGAAGAAGGAGAGTGAAAAAGTTGGCTTGAAACTCAACAGTGAGAAAACTAAGATCATGGCATCCGGCCCTCTCAATTCCTGGCAAATAGAGGGGGAAGAAATGGAGGTAATGACAGATTTTATTTTCCTGGGCTCCAAGGTCATCGCAGATGGAGACTGCAGCCAAGAAATTAAAGGACGCTTGCTCCTGGGGAGGAAAGCTATGGCAAATCTAGACAGCACACTCAAAAGCAGAGACATCCCCCTGCCAACCAAAGTGTGTAGAGTCAAGGCTGTGGTTTTCCCAGTTGCAATGTATGACTGTGAAAGTTGGACCGTAAGAAAGCGCCAAAGAATGGTGGCCTTTGAACTCTTGGGCTGGAGAAGATTCCTGTGAATCCCTTGGACTGCAAGGCGATCCAATCGGTCAGTCCTAGAGGAGATCCACCCTGACTGCTCTTCAGAAGGCCAGATCCTGATGGAACTCAAAGACTTTGGCCACCTCATGAGAAGGAGGGACTCCCTGGAGAGGAAGAGCCGAATGCTGGGAACGATGGAGGGCAAAAGAAGAAGAAGGGGACGGCAGAGAAGGAGGGGGCTGGATGGAGTCCCTGAAGCAATGAGCTTCAGTGGACTCCAGAAGATGGTAGAGGACAGGAAGGCCTGGAGGAACATTGTCCAAGGGGTCGCGATGGGTCAGACTTCGCGACTTCATGACGAACAACAAATGTTATCCTTTTCCTAGTTGGTTGTGGGCTGAGCGGTCTGGCAGTTTTTGCTCAAAGTTGTGTGTGGGTAGCGATACATAACAACCTTGTGATGGTGTTAGAACCACAATATGAATTCCCGATTCAGGACAGGGGCTGAATTACAGCCACCGAAGGACAAAATGTCCCAGAGAGTGGTGGACAATCCGTTCTCCGGCCTCCCTATTAAAGGAGCCCCCCAAATTGGAGACTTTGAGCTGTCCCGTCTTTGAAACCGATTTGTCCCCCATTCTAAAAACACCCTTCCAAGGCCAGAGAGGGCCAGTCCGACTAAGCAGGAGACGGAGAAGCCAGTGGCCTGGGGCCACTTTCTTTAGGTGGCCCTTCTCCTCCCATCCAGCACGGAGGGCTCTCTCCAACCTTTCAACCTTGCTCGGCCTCTGTCCGACTGCTGGCCAAGCTGCGCTGTCCGGGATTTGGGAGAAGTGGGTGGGGCGGGGGTCTCCCTCGCCCACCCTTAACGGCGCAAGGCAACTTGCAACGGATCGCTCGCCGGCTTGCTCCATCCAAGGTCGCCGGGCGCGCACGGAGAAGGGAAGCATCGCTCCGCCGCCTTCCTCCATCCGAGCTGCGCTCCTGTCCTGCCCGCCGGGACTGGAGGAGGGGCGGTCTCCCCAAATATAGGCATGCCGGCGCCCGCCTTTCCTGAGCTCCGCCTCTCCCCCCTCCCCAGCTTCTCGCCGGTGGCGGAGGAGCCGCAGTCAATGAGCAGCCGCCGTGCGCGCCGAGGGGCGGCCGGTGGGGGCAGCTCCACCTCCTTCCAGGGCTCCTCGGCAGATCCGCCCGGCAGGAGGGGAGGAGGAGGAGGACCCGAAGCTGGGCATCAGGCTCGGCCGGCGTTGGCAGCAGCAGCAGCGGCGGCGACTGCAACCCACCAGCATGGGCGGTGGCGGCTGAGCGGCGTGGCGGCGATGAGCCAGGGAGATCATGGGCACCGCCGTCTCCAAGCGCCGCTCGTTTCGCAACGAGGCCGTGGCATCGGTGGCGGCCAAAGTCAGGTGAACGACGGGCTCTGCCCCGCCAGGGAAGCGGGGGGGGGGGAGAGTAAAGATGCAGGAAAGGAAATAAAGCATCTAACAAAGCGGTCATGCAACTGAGAGGAAGGAATGGGGTTCAAGGCCAACCCGACAGCTCTGAGAAATGGGTCAAGGGGAACAGCTGGATTTGCAAGAAGCTGAAAGAAGCTTCATATCACCAGCAGCTTTAGAAGTGGAGCTGTCCGAATGGCTGCAATGGGGAGAGCTGGGAGGGGTGCCAATGAGCAGGAAGTGGAGAGGCAAAGACGAATGAGGCACCATGCCTCCCTTGCAAAAGGCAGGAGGAGGGCAGCTGACAAAGAGCTGAGATTTGTCACTATGGAGGGACTCCGTTCAAAAGTCTAGTTCTGAGTAGTTGGGGGCCTTACCTGATTTATCCCCGCTTGAATTTATAGTCACTTGCTTGCTACGTTGTTGCACTTTTTGTATTTATTTTATATCTGTGCCTTGGGATGAAATTTATATCCAGGCACAAACTGTTCTTTCCCCAGCTTTGTTGGGACTTTTTCAGAGATCAAATATTCAAGGAAAATAGCCCTGTCTCCATTTATGCATGTCACAAAGCAGGAGGAGCAAGCACTAAATTTTCTGCATAATTTTATGTATGACAATTTAACCCACCCATGTAATACCACCCACACCCAGGCTAATAACCAATAAATGGTTATTAGCCACAAGAAAAATAGCTCTTAAAGTTAATAATCTGTTGTTAATTTGTTAATAATCTGTTTGAATCAGCCCTGGTTCAATTCAATTTGGAGATTCAAGATCTGAAGAGAGTGTGACTCAATTTGTATTTGTGATTCACTGGCAGGAAGAATTTATCTCAGCAGGAACAAAACAAAATGAAACAAAATGAATTGTTTTATATATAAATCCCCAACTAAAACCAGGACTTGTAATGACTGATGACAGTGCTAGATTCGTTGAGATGGAAGTCAATTTGCGTGGAATTAAGATTTTGATATTTGGAATTTATGTCCCAAATGAAGACAAAGTATCATTTTATAAAGGACTTATGAAGAGATGAATGGATTTTTCTTGGTGTTTGATAAGGGATTGGAATAAAGTGTTCTTCCCACAATTGGATAAAACTTCTGAGAAAAAAAAATTAAAATCACTCAAGGTAAATTATCAAAAATTTCACTTGATTTGATTTGATAGACAATATAGAGCTTGTGGCCCGATGGAGGCAGAAAAGTGACAATTTAACAGAGTACACCTGTTTTTTTTTATGAAAGAATAGATCCTTTTAAAGAATAGATATAATTTGGATTTCAAAGAATTTGGCCACTAAGGTTTCTAAGTAGAGCTATTTACCCAAGACTTTCACATCATAATCCTGTTAATTTGGTTTATATAGGAAATCTAGTTCTTTTAGATGAAGGTTAAATACACTGTTATTACAGAAAGAAGCAATAATGGAGGATTTGAAAAGGAATTAAAATATTTCTTTGAAAATAATGTAAGTAAAGGCACTGATTTAAGGGTGGCTTGGGATGCAAGCAGGGGTGGGATTCTACCAGTTTGCACCTATTTGCTAGAACCGGTTGTTAACATTCTAAGCAGTTCAGAGAACTGGT